>RJWM01012552.1:0-55371 GCA_004363535.1 Dasyprocta punctata | reverse complement strand
TTCTGCACTTGTCTTTACCAATTCTTTGATTAGGACAGAAAGAACCTAGAAAGCACCTCTAGGAGACTGCAGCAACCCAAACCACAGTAACATATTTGGCAAAGCCAGTTTGGAGGTAAGGCGTTTTTTGGAGACTTTCTCCCTCTGCCTCTCTGTCTCTCTCTGTGTCTCTCTGTCTTTCTCTCTCTTTCTCCTCCCCCCCAAAATCTATGTCAAAGCTGGGAGTGGTGGCACATAGCTGTAGTCCTAGCACTCAGGAGGCTGAGGCAGGAGGATCTTCATGAGTTTGAGGCCAACCTGGACTACAGAGCGAAACGCTGTCTCAAAAAATAAATTAAACTTAAATTTAAATTTAAATATAAAAAAATAAAATCTATGGCACTGAAGTTCTTTCTTTCTTTCTTTCTTTCTTTCTTTCTTTCTTTCTTTCTTTCTTTTTTTCCTCTGTCTCTTGCTATAGGCTGGGGGAGACAGAAAGTTTTCTCATAGGGCCAGGAACAGATTCCTAGTTTTCTCACCATGTGTGTATGTGATTGGGTGTGGGGCTATTGCAGAAAAACCAATATCAAACCAAATGGAAGACTCTTTGCACTAAGGAGTCTGGAAAGCAACTTTATTTTAATGCCAGTGGGCCAAGTCAGAGTCCAAATCACCAGCCTCAAGTCATCTTAGAGTTCAGTTTAAATACATTTTGCCATCAGGAAGTACAAGGTTGATTGCAGGTTATTACATGATGGGTGACATGAATTAAGTCATATCTTGTCAAGCAAGCTACTTCTAAGTAGACTTACTTAAAAGGAATTTTTTAAAAGGTAGGAACATTCTGGGAAGGGGTTTGAGAGAAGTACATAGAAATAAATGTGTTCTTGACTGGCCCAGTCTGTCCCAGACATGAAATTCTTAAAGCAAGTTGAAAATCAATATTTATTTTTCTATGTAGGGAAAAACACAAGCATTAGAGCTGGACACAGTCAGGTTGACCCAGCACATTATCAGGGAGAAGCAGCTAGATGCAGATAGTCAAGGTTAACTGAGATTAGCAGGCTAACTACATGAGAGGCAGTGTGAGCATAATCGCAGGATACTAACTGATTTTTAACTTTTGCTATGAAATGTCTATAAGTTTGCTGTTCAATAATTTTGCCTTTTTAGGCAAATTAAAAAATTTAAAATGGCTGCTGTTTTTCCCACCCAGTAAGAGGCCCATAGGCCTGCTTCAAACTTATCTCCCCTTTTCTTATTTTTCTATTCTATTTTTGACCATTCATTGCAGCAAAAACCAACCACAGAGTCTGATATTAACCTAGTCACAGAATAGCCATTCAGGTTCCATGTGTGCAACCTACAGGTTTTTAGCACCTTTTGTCCTCTGCCTGCTCAGTTTTTTATCTCTTTTGGGAAAGATAGCTACTAGTAACTTGGCCTTCTGCCTAAGCAGCCATCTACCCCAGTTTACTCCATATTGTGCTCAAAGTCTTGTCCATGATTTTCCCCTAGATGCCTTTTATCTATTGGTGTCATTAGTGAGTTGCTTTCCCAGGGCCTTGTTTCGTTGTAGTTGTCTTCCTGCCATGACTGGGAACACTTTTGGTTCATCATGTGGGTTAGTCACGAGTCACACGAGTTGGCCATTTTGGTTCATCACATGGGTCAGCCATGTTTGTCAGTTATTTTAGTTGGTCATGTGAGTGAGTCACATGATTCTTCCATGCTTCTTTGTCATTTTCTTTCTCTTTTCTTTTTCAGCTGGCCTCATCATCATTAAGAAATTTCACCATTATAGATAAAATATGTTTCCTATTTTAGGTAACATACATGCCTCCTCTCCTTTTCTCCTTTGAACTGAATTTTACCCCCTCCTTGTTTGTTCTAATATAAATAAGAGTAATTTAGTAATACTGTATATGCCTGACAACCTGAGCAGAACAGAGGGACAGCCTATAAAGGTCAACTCAAGAAACTGAGTCTTCAAAAGTACTATCTTTTTACTAGTGAGGTAAATGCAAAGGATACTCTTTCTCAAGCAGGTAAAGGAATCAACAAGGGAAGTCCTCACCCTGATTCCCTAGTATGAGGAGCCTCACCTGATCTTTAAGGGAGTACTGTTTTTCATGTAGCTAAGGAAGTCTCTGGGCAAAGGGATTCACCCTGGTCTTAAAGTCTTAAAAGAGTCTCTGGCCAGGTTCCACTCTTTTTTCTAAGGTGTCAGTGGGCCAGTGATGTCGATCCCAGTGGCCTGGCCATTATGCTGTATAAAAATTTGGACTTGAAGGCTCTCCACACCACAAGATATGGAGAGTAGTCAGGAAAAGAAAAAAACAAGAAGGCACTAGACCCACTTGCTTTGCCAGAGACTTCAGTTAGTACAATTAGGTCTCACAGACGATGCATCAGGGATTTAATGGGTTTGCATCCTTTTGCAGGGGATGCTCTATGAAGGACCCCAGATCTAATTTCCTCTCTATATACATATGCCATGTTCAAGTAGCTAGTTGAAGGCCAAAGGGCCCTCTTCTTGGCTTTACTATTGCAATACTAATTGAGGGCAGTAACCTGGGAATGCAGGGAATGGCAAGAGAAGAGTACAGAATGGCAGTCTAAATTCTTCAGTTGGATCCTTTTTTTTTTCAAAAGGCAAGGAAAGTGGCATGTGCTCAGGCTTTCATGTCGCTTTATCTTTATAAAGGCCTAAGAACCACAGTATTTAACAAGGCTCCAAAGGAGGAAAATAATATCTTTAATGATCCTAAATTATACCTTTGATTATCTGTCCTCAGATATCCACTGGTTTCTCAGGGGAATATGAGTCTCTTACACCTGTTTCCACCAGTGACCTATACCCTGGAGAGACCCAGTATCATCAAAAGATGAGGCCTGAGGACCGTATGACCCAATTGCTGGAAACAGCCTTTTCTGTGTTCAACAATCAGCATCTAGATGAGGATCAAAGGAAAAGGGATGAGAAAAAAAGAACAGACCAAATTTATGGCTGTTGCAATTGGCAATACTTTAAGCACAACGAAGTTTATTTTCATATTCCTATGTACCTCTGTGGAAAAAGCTACTAGACAGCTCTCAATAACCAAGTTACAAGAAAAAGCATTAATTTTTCATAATATTTTCATAATAAGCATTAAAATAATTTTACTTGTAGAGCTAAGATTAATAGAAGGTATTAAGGGAGTATATGAAATAGCCGTGTACTTTGCCAATGTAAAATAGGACAATGTAAATATAAGAAAATCATAAAAAAATTATAGGAGAAACCAAATGAAAGTATAAAAAGATTACTCAACAGAAAAAGACAATTACATTAAACCATGTGCTTTAAGGCAGTTGAGATGGAATAGAATTAATAGCCAGTCTCAATAATGCTCATCATAGGTAAATGATGTTTCAATAGCTAAGAAAGAAAAAAGTGACAGAGCACAAGAAAATTGTGGATCATACAAAATACTCATTAGGGCCAGGGCTATAGCTCAGTGGTGCAGCACCTGCCTGGCATATATAAGGTCCTAAGTTTCATTCCCAGTACAAAAAACAAAACAAAACAAAAAAAAAAGATAAAAAAAAAAGTTGGGTTAATTTTCTTATTTTCCTAGTGGGCAAGGACTTCAAAATTCAAACAAAGTCCAGAAATAATTAAAAAATAATTTCATTAATGGAATTTTTAAGAATAATAATATTCTTTGAAAAGTATTTGTATCATATCACATACAAATTGTTAATATTGCTAGTACATAAAGAGCTTCCAAACATAACAGAAATCACTATGAACTCAATAGAAACCTGAGCTACAGATATGAACAAGCAATTCATTTTGAAGTGAATACAACTAGCTCTGCACTAATAAAATATGCTCACTGTTGCTTATAAAAAATGTGGATTAAAGCTACACCAAAATACTATTTTTTCACATATTTTTATTGGAAAATACCCCAAATTGGATAATATATTTTCTTTGAAGCTGTGGGAAAACTAGTGTTTTCACATATTGCTGATGAGAATGCAAAAAGATGCATAACACAGGAAGAGAAGTTTGGCAATATCCTTGAAAATTGTATGTGCATATACCCTCTGACAACCTCCCACCCCATTTTTTTGGTTCTTTTATTTATTTATTTTTTATTTAAGCGAAGAAAAAAAAAAGACATATATAACAAAGACAACAAGCAAAAGAGACAAACAAACGAGTAGAGCAAATGCACAACAGTAACATTGCAGGTTTACAAAACAGGATGATAGAAACTTGACAATGGTTGCAATATTGCATATCATTATCTTTAAAATGGTTACTTACATTAACAGATATAGACATGTAAAATTGATCTAATCATATGAGTATTAGTTTTTCTTTCTCAATAATGAATACATTCAGCAGTGTGTTCATTTTAGTTATCTTACATATACATATGTACAGGTTTATATCTTTTTCTCTTCCCTTTCCTCTTTCTGCCTTTTTCCTTCCCAATTACTTTTGCTCTTTGAGCTGTTTTTTACCCTTACGTAATATTTATTATAGATTTTGGATCATATATACTTTTCCATTTCTTACACTAGGGAGACAATATGGTATTTACACATGTGGATTTGATTTATCTCGCTTATGAGTATGGTCTCAAGTCGTGACCATTTACTTACAAAAGTCTCAATGCAATCTTTCTTAATAGCTGAGTAGTACTCCATTGTATAAAAATAGCACATCTTTTTTATCCATTCTTTGATTGATGGGCACTTGGCTTGTTTCCAAAATCTGGCTATTACAAATTGGGTTGCTATAAACATGGGTGCACAGATATCACTGTGGTATGATGTTTACAATTCTTCTGGGAAAATGCCCAGAAGAGGGATAGCTGGGTTGAATGGGATCTCTAATCCAGCTTCTTGAGGAATCTCCACACTGATTTCCACAGTGGTTGCACCAGTCCTCACTCCCACCAACAGTGAGGAAGAGTTCTTTTTTCCCCACAGCCCCTCCAGCATTTGTTGTTGGTTGATTTTTAATCTTGGCCATTCTTTCTGGAGTGAGATGGAATCTCAGCATTGTTTTAATTTGCATTTCCCAAAATTTATCTCAAAATACAAGACAAATTTTCAAAAACAGATTGTTATGGCTTATATCTAGATATACCCCAAAGCCTCATGCAGTTATTGGTGAGGATTTTTAGAAGTGTAGTAGTGAGATCAAGGATGTAAAACTGGGATTGATTCATGCTGCAATGCTAGGACTATTAAGAGTGCCCCACCCTGGGTGTAAGTGCCACCTGATCAGAGGTGGATAGCCTGGATAAGATACAATGGACAGAAAAGATCACTGCTTGTCACTTCGCGTTTGCTGCTTGCTGATTTTGGTGTCTTCTGCCTGCACGCATTGTTCTCCTTTGTGATTCTCCTCTGTCATATCACCATGCCTTGGAGTCAGTTGATTATGGACTGAAAATACTCCAAAGCGTGAGCCAAAATAAGCCTTTCCCCTTTAACTTTAGATCTTAGGTATTTTGTCTCAGCAAGAAAAGTAATCAAGACACAGATATGTATAAGTTACACATGTGCCACATACATGTAGAGGTCTCTTACTATTTGTGAAAGCAAAAGACTTTAACTAAATGTCCATCAACAAAGGAATGTTTTAATAAATTCATATACAGTAGAACAAGAGGAATCGTGTTGTGAAAAGAATTAGGCCTATTTACACATGCATATACTTCTGTGAAAAAATAGTGAGGGTAAAAGCATTCACTAAAAAGAAGGTTGAGAAAAATATGCCAGAATTTACGTCATACCTAACAAAGGAAGATATATATGCACATACATACCATGATATATGCATAACTGTACATTCATAGTTTCGTTGTTGTTTTGGATTTTTACTGTGTTTTGTTTTGCAATATGGCTTTCACACAAGCTAAATCCCCAGCCATTTGCTGGCTTATACATTTATTTTTGAGACATGTTTTCATTAAGTTGCTAAACTGTCCAAGCTGAACTCAATTGCATGCTCCCACCTCAACCACCCAGAATGCTGGCATTATAAGCATTCATCATCATTCCTTACATGTAGTTGTATTTTAATAAGGCTGGCCAATCTGTATGTATAATTAACATGAGAAAGCCTTAATAAACAAATAAATAAATAAATAAATCTGTGCTTAAAAAAGTGAAAAGCAAAACAAAATAAAACAAAAAAAGAGGGAAGAAAGGAATTGGAATAAAAAGAACTAAAATGTGTTATGTACATGTACCAATTCCCCACAATGAATGTAATTTTTAGGTACTGCAAACATGTACTAATAAATATTTAAAAAATAGAAAACCATAACATTAACAAAAAAAGTTGGTATTTTTAGTATTGAGCAATGGTACAGTGTGAAGAGGATGAAAAGAAAAACTTTTGACTATAAAAACATAATTTGCTTATGATATCTGCTGAAATTCTTTTGTTATAAATATAAATATGAATATTCAATTTATTTTAATGCCTCAACATAAGAAATTTTACACCCATTGAACTACAGCATTCAGGTCGATCAATTCTATGTGATAACATGAATACAATAGCCATGTAAAGAGATATTTGTATAAGGATCATCTGAAATGATTTTAGGATGAACACTAAAAGCTCATTCATAGAATCTAATTATGACCTCATATCTTTGGGAAATGGTGCATCAGTACTGACAAAAGAAACAGAAGACTTGAGGATTCTGCAGAAATCTTAAAGATTTTCAGAATGACTAAATAGGTACAGCATGGGACTCTAGGCTTTGTTGCCAAGTTCTAAGCAGAATATTTCTACTTCATTGTATATACTAGGATTCAGCATAAGATTTTCTTTACAATCATGATCTGCAGTTCATAAAACAATATGAAGACTGTTGACTTAGAAAAGAGATAAATTGTTTTTATTAGAATTATCTCCTATATTGAATTTACATAAGATTCTGCACTTTAATTATTATATAAATGTGGATATATATATATATATATATGTCAAATTGTCAGCAAATATTGAAGAATTCCAAAATCAAAAACAATAGAAGAAAATACAAATGTCATTTTCAAATGTCACCATAGTTGTTAGTGCACATAAAGTTGTCTAGTCTTGCAAGAAGTCAAAGTCCAGGTAAGTTGTACAGCTTTTACTTATTGAAAGATAGGAAAAAATAATTTATCAAGGATCAAAGTATTTATTGGTACTACGTTCAGAAAGAAATGTTCAGAAAAATTGTTTGTAAAATAAGCAGTGAGTATATTAGAATACCTTCAGCAGCAAGTGATGGAAAACCAATTCAAGCTAGCTTGGGTAATAAGGCTACCCATGGGGGAAAAAATAGAAATAAAGAAGAGGCAGACCATTTTCAGAAGCCTAGAATATGTGTCTCTTCACGTCTTAACCCAAATTGTGATATTCTCTCCCTCATAGAAGAAGGAGAGGATCTGCTATTCCATATTTGTGCTGGATACTGTATCAAACCTGACCTCTGTTAGATAAACAAAGAATGAAGGATAGACGCTATCATAGGCAAACCCCAGTGACCATTACAATCAATTAGTAAAGAAAAAAAAATCTTTACTACAATTACCAAGATGATTTTATGTGACTTTTCCTTGCCCATCTGTTATAAGTCAGAGCTCAAATAAAAGAATGTCTCAGCCAAGGTCGATGAGATTCAAATATGCAGCCTGGTTATTTAGCTTTAAGTGAAACTGAACTGAGAATTCCTAAGTAAATCAATTGAAAGCATTCCCTTTGACTAGAGTTTCCTAACTCAAATTCAGCTTCAGGCTAGTGAACTATTAGAGCTCGGGAACACAAATTCAAGAAATTAGAAGGCAAAAGAAAGGAGACAGAAGGAGCCACTCCATTGGTAGATCCACCAACAAAGAAAACAAGGAAAATGGCGGAGATTTTCTGTTATGTTGTAAAAAGTTCTGAATTAGTAGTACTTTCTAATTGTATTGATAAACGCTTACTCTAGGGACAAGATAGCAAATTACTTTAGGTTTCCTCTACCATAAGGGACTTGGATTTTACAATGGTAAGATCCATAAGCATGAAAACAAGGCAAAAAGAGTCGGTGGCATTCAATTGACTGTGAAGTTTTCTCACCAAGGGAAAACCCACCTTCCCTCTGTACAGAAGCAGGATGTTGGGAGTTCTTATAGGCAAAATTCATTCTTACCTTAATATGCCATTTGAACTGAGTGCTTAGGCAAAATGCTTGATAAATATCATGAACTTCCAGACTAGAGAATAGTAATGTTTTCTTGGATCATTTGCAAAGGGTGTATTACCAAAATAGTGTCAAATCTATAGGTAATCTCAGCAACATCCTTGTGAAGTTTTGCAGTTAGACATCATAAACATCAAAACTGAAGGAAAATTGCCCTGACATAGCCGCCATCTTGGTAACCAAATAAATTTCAAAGTATGTAGAGTTACATTAAAGTGAACCACGCAACATTAGGGCTTGCCTGTCAGGGTCTGTGCTTTAGTTACAGTTATACTGAGCTGTTCTCCTCTGACAGCAGTTAGATGCTGTAATCATTTATCTCTTAAGGCCATGCTTGCTTTATGCTATTAAAACTGTCATCGCTTACTAGAAGGGCCTTTACATAAGTTTATCTTAAAAAAGGAACCAGCTAATTAAGGTATAATTTTTAAAGAATGAAAAGAAACTGAACCAATGCTTGAAATTATTTTAGAATAACTAAGAATCTGTTAACCTCCTGCATCTTGGCCCATAGCCATTTTCCTGTCCAGAAGCTATGACAAGTGAAAAGTTAATGAAAGCTACCAAGAGACACACATTGTTGAATTGTTCAGGATTGTATTTAGCTGAATATTACAGAAATCTGACAAATAATGACTCACTCAAAGATTTTTTTAAAAATTTCATATAATGAGGAATAAAGTTGAAAGCCATTTAGAGCTGATGCATAAGGAAACAATCTACTTCTATACAGAAGACAGGAAAGCTGTTTTACTTCTAGCTATCACATCCACGGTTAATGAAGGAAGAAGACAGAAGATGAAATAGTGAAAACTTGCAGCAATTTATTGTGTACACATATATGTACACAAAGGAATCTAAAGAAAGTGTTTAAATACAATACAGTGTTTTATTTTAAATACCAGAATTCTGCTAATAAGAAATAAGGGAGAAATTAGTGTTAGGTGAACTATTAGGAACATCTATCTCCATTGTTCTTAAAAGATTTCTCTAGACTATTAAAAATGGCATAACTATTTAAATTCTAGGGAAAAAAAGTGAACCTAAAACCTACTTGTTTATGACATCATATGTTGGAGTGGTATAACATTTATTTATTCACTCAAGAACCATTATTTTATGCCAAATCTAACTGGGCACTGTGTTAGATGTTAAAGACACAAATGAGACACAGAACTCCCCTCAAAGAGCTTACAATTAGTTAGGTGAAATTAAAACAAACAAACAAAGATTAGAGTCAGTAGGGACTGCATGCAATGGCCAGTAGCAATAGCAGAAAGCATGTTGAATTATACCTGCTGAGATACGAACTGGGAACGTTCAAAGAGACATCATGTCAGAGCTAGCCATTGAGCACTATCTTGAAAAGCAGTAGGCATCTATTAGATTGGCTAGACTAGTACAGAAAAAAAAATGGTGCATTTAAAGTTTTGGCAAAGCTACATAGGATTTAAAGATCTTAGAGTATTCATAGTACATGACTCAACCAAATGATTATCTCTTGTTGCTCCAAGATGAGGGAATATAAAAATGGAACTCTTGTACAAGATAAACACTTGTACAATAAAGTTAATTATCAAAAAGAACTGTTCTTCAAAGAAAAATCACATTAATTCTCAAACTCGTTGCTTAGCAAGGGAGCCTCAGCACATCTTAGGCTGATTTCTGAGAATTTAAATAAAAATGACAACACTATTTTTCCCTACCCCAGTCATGCAGTAGTATTGTATTAGCATGTGATAGGGGTTTCTGTGACTGCTAGCCTGAGGGATCTGTAATTCCATAGCTCATCTCTCCTAGCTATATTGCTAAATCCATCACTTCCTCTGGTTTAAAGGGCAAGAGTGTCTCTATGGAGTACCTCGCAGTATCTTCATTACACAGGCCTCTATTTCCTTGGTCTCAGGTTGTTTCAGAGCCTTACCCTGACTGAGTTTCCAGTAAAGTTTTTATGAGAACTTCTGTGCATGAATGTTGTTGCTGATAGGTGGATCTCTGTAATATCTGGCTAAATGTTTCTCTTGCTTTTTCTGTACAACCAGACACTTCTTGTTTAGGCTATCACTATAACTTTTAAGCACTATTGTCAAAATATTCACAATCTCTTTTACCAGAAAATATAATTTATTGATCTATCTAGTTTGCCTATTTTTCCTCCTCTCTTAAAAATCAGGATTCTGGCAGGAAACAGAACCCAGTCTTTGAAATTTCTAATAAATGGGTGCTACCAAAGGGACTGCTTATGGTATAGGTGAGCAGAAGTGAAAGAGCAGTGAAGGATGGTGAGGTTTCCAGTGATTAGCAAGAGTGGGAATCCACTGACACACCCAATAATGAAAGGAAAGGTATTTCTAGAGATCAGTGACCAGTGTGATTTGGGGGAAGAGCCCAAAGGGCAACAGCTGTGTGTGGGGAAGGACACAGCCACAGTACAGTGGTACCAGAGATGAAGCACCAAAGGTCAAAAGGACAAGGGTAAAGAAATGCTTTGACTTTCTTCTCTTCCCTCTCCTTTCTTCTGTTGGATCTGTCCATTGACCTGTTGCAAGGCAAAATCAGATAGGCAACCTCCACATAGAGAGTAGTGATGGGGAGGAGAAGGGCTCTGTTGAGAGGCAGGCAAATTCAGAATAACTACAGAATCACTCTGCATATTTTTAAAGCTGACAACATTGTTTTTTCACATTCCAGAAAGCTCCAAGTACCAGATGGCAAATTACTCTTTTGCTTTTGGTTAGGCTCTGATTTCCTGGAGTTTGGGCACTGAAATGATGGGGGGAATCCTGTAACATTTACTATAAGATTTTCTCAAGACTAATTATTTTTTTGCCTGGGTTTGAATTTTATGGCTCAACTACTTATTAGCTTGTCCAAATTACTTTTCTTCTTTCTATAAAATATTTTCCCATTTAAGAAATGCAATAAATTTGTAGAATTGTCAGGAAAAACAGAAATGAAGTAACTTAGAGTAAGCAGTCACCACAATGACTAGCCCATTATAAGCACTTTGTAAATGTTAGCTATTGTTATTAGAAGTTATAAAGTTGGCTATTTTAACTCTGTAGCTTTTTATATAGTAATAATATCTACACCATAAATTTTGAAAATTACATGAATAAATAAATGTAAAGTACTTATAAGAAAAGACCAAAGCTATTTTGTTATTGTTATTTAAAACCATGCTTTAAAAATATATTCATTGAAATTTTTTTAAAGTTCATAATTCATTGTTTTTTAAAGTACTATATTAGAGAACAACTATAGTGTAGTTTTATTTTTGTAAAAACTTTATGTATCTTGATGTCCAGAAATGAACTTTATTTTATTAAAACAACTAGACTGAAAATTTTCTGTCACTAGTAGAAACAGCACTCTGCCAATATGAAACATGACTCTGTTTTGGAAATGACACCAGAATGGCCTTTTAATTTTGCTCATTATAGAAAATGACCCTCATCATTGACTAGTCCACAGATCTTGAGAAGCTACCCTTAGGGGATTCTCTATTGTAGATTGTGGTTACTGACTTTAAGAGCAAGGATGTCTGATGCCTATTTAATTATCCACTTTGACATCATAATTCTCTTATGATATAAGATCTATCTTAAGCCTTAGGCTGTGTAAGGAGAAATTCTGCTGTTTTGAAGGAAAGTGGACTGCAGGAAGGTATTGCATTGAGAACAATGATGAGTACCATGTGAGTATGAGAACTATAAGGAGCTCTAAATTGAAAAAGAAAGATTACCCTAAACTTGAAAAAAATTCCAGCCCTTTGCTTACTTAAAACATTTACGTTCTATTCCTGAATACAGATATTCAGTTGCAAAAAATTGACAATTCAATGTAAATAATTTACCATAAGGTTGATGTGATATATAAAGATTTTAGAAAGATTGAGAGGCAGACAATAAAAAAAACATCTAGATTAAATGTCAGCATTCTGAAACGCTGAAGACATTGATTTAATTTTCCAGAGCAAAATGAAGTTGAAAAAAATAGAAATCATAAAAGATGTGAATGAATGTTTTATGATACAAATTATATTCATCGATTGCATGTTAACTGCATTTTTGCTATCATCGCTGCAACTGCCCTACTTCAGACATGACCACAGTTATCAGAACCTCCTAAAACCCTCAGTGACTTTCATTTACATTTGGAATAAAAACAGAACTTAAAGCCCTCCCATTTAAAGCTATTCAGACTTGCTCATGCACAGCTCAAAATCTCACCTGCAAGTCTCTGAGAGGGCACCCACTACTCTCATATCAGAGATACTCTTCCTACACAGGAACTTCGCACATCTTCCTCCCAAGATCTTCCAGTTGCTGGATTTTAACAAATTCTAGTCTCAGTTCAAATGTCAGCTTCTCAAAATGTCTTTCTCTGATTATCATTTCCGAAGTCCTTCTATAGATTATGTTTTCTGAGGTGCATATCATTCTATGAGTTAGATCTTTTCATTTTTTTCCGCCTTGCTGACTGGGGAACATCCCTAGAGGTTTTGAAGCTCCACTGGGCTGCAGAGTTGATTACATCTGGTGTAGGCTGACCAACTGCTGTCAAGTATTCACTACCCACTGCCAACCTTGGGCCCTCTTACCTGGGTAGTCTAGGTTTAGTGAAACTTAACCTAATATAATGCCTCTTCCATATGCTGCTAACTTTCTGAAACAGCACTGGCTAAATGCCTGTGCTATTAGCAGACACGCCCTGTTAGAGAAAGTAGTTCCCTGTGGGCTCAATTTTGAAGGACATATCTGGTCCCCAGTCCCTCCCTCTCCGATTCTGACCTTACTCTCTGCTTCCTGGCTGCCATGATTTGAACAACTTTCCTCTCACATACCTCTCCACCATGATGTTTGGGCCTTGGTGCCTCTAAAACCATGGACTGAAACCTCTCAAACTGTGAGTAAAACCAAATCTTTTTTCCTTTAATATATCATATATATTCATATACATGTATGATTTGTGATCAAAACAAACAGTGAATGTTGAAGTTTTTTTAAAAAAAATTACATTCAAAAACTGTCATTAATCTTCCTCGTAATACTCCTACTCCCTTCAAACACACTTATTCCATCATTCTGGCCTTTTTCTGAAGCAGTGCTGGAAATACTTTTTCATAACTAACTGTTATGCTGTCCTGGCTGCTTCAATGTCCTGAATTGAGTCAAAACATTTGAAGTAAAAGGATGAGTAAAAAAAATAAGAAAATAAGTTGGAATGGTTGTGCGTTTCTGCAACCCCAGCACTCTGGGAGGCTGAGGCAGGAGGATTGATTCTAGTCTGGGCAATTTAGTGATTTAGAGAGACTCTTCAAGAAAATTGCTATGAATGAAGTTCAGTGTGAGGGACCTGGGTTCCACCTTAGCACTAGAATAAAAAAAATAAAGATGAGAATGAGATCTTTACTACAATATCACCATGACCACCAATAGTGATTTGTGTTTTACAAGAATACAAAATCATAAATCTGTATACCAATACCTTAGAATGATTTCCCACTGTGTTTAGAGTTGCTGAAAGGATGAGTGTGAGGAATGAGGCCAAAAGGAAATAAACGAAACATAAATAAAATTAAAAAAAAAAAAGGAGCACAGCGTGAACAAAAACAGGCAGTACTGTAAACTCAAGACTGTAGCTAACTTGATCTTTGGCATTTGATACTCAGAGAAATAATTAAGACAACCTCATTGTATCCCTCAAAACTTTGGCAGTCAGAGCCTCTGCAAGATCAGCAGCAAAGGAAAGGGAAAGGAGTCAGGGCTGGGATGCACTGTGAACAGATCCACAAGATAAATGAGGCAAAGAGACAGCACCATTGGTTCTGTGCTGTGTCCATCTTTCTTGCAGCACAGAAAACAAGACAGCAACACATTGATTTACAGGGAAAAGGCCTATCTTTGCAACCACAAGGACTGGAAACTTTATTTTTTTTCTCCATTGAGAGCAAATCACTCTTTTAGGAAACTCACTGAGCATCTAAAGAGAAGCTTTGAAAAATAAGTTGATAAAATAAGTAAGTTCTTCATGTGTCTCCTCAAAAAGCATCATAATTTTCAGCTTTATAACAGCCATTCTTCCTACCTTACCTAGGCCAACTGCAATACAGGTGAATGCAGGATTTACTGCAGACAACCCTGAAATGACCTGTGCTCCTAAGCTCCTGTGTCTTTAAGACAGAGTGAATAATTTATAGCATTGTTATTATGCCTGAGAAAAGATAAGGGGTGGGTTGTGCCCTTGAGAGTAAAGACATTAGACCAAATCCTAGAGGTGACTGACATTTAAAGAAATGAAGCATATTATATTCTGCAAATGATTCTTGTTTTACTAACAAAACACCAGCTTAGGATTCACATAGTTCAATAACCATTTTGCCACTTGAACATCAAAAGGTACTAGTCTTTCAATCTGAGACTTCTTCAACTGCTTTCAGCTAGTGTGCCTTGGTTGGCTGTCTGAATTATATTTTATCCCTAAAATCTATCTGGGGGGAAAACATTTGTTTTTAACTTCTTTACTGAGAGTCTCATTTTTTAAGGAAATGAGGGAAAAAGAAAGCATGATACATTTTGGCAAAACTTTCAAAGTCTGAAATGACATTATTAAGCTTATTGATAAAGGTATTATATTTATTCCATTAGGAAAAAAACATGAATATTTTTCTATTTATCTAAGAATTTTCTGGGAATGGAATCCATAACTTTAAGAAATACAAAATGTGCCAGCAATGTCGACTCCAGGGCATAGATTTAATGTACTAAGGATAATAAAATCTTGCTATCTGAATTTTTATGTCTACAACACGTGTTTTTTTTATTTTTTCACCCAGTCCATAGTCATTGAGGACCTGTGGTATCTAGGTACTCTGTGCAGTACTAAATATTACACTGATATGATATTAATATTCCTAACTCCTGTCCTCAAGGAACTTAGATATTAAATGCTATAAAGGAAGACATATATATATACTACAGATTGTAATGGAATGTATAAGGTGCACGTACAGTAAAAATCTAGAAAAAGTCTTGTAGGGTGGAATAAAAGTAGGGAAACTTCATTACTGACAGGAAGTCTGGAAATAGTCCATGGAGGAAGTAACATCTGTGCAAGGCATTTGAGGATATGCAGAATTTCAGTGGACAGATGATGGAACAGTCATTCTAGGAGACAACAGCAACGTGGCCACAGAGGAGTCCAGGATGACACAGCATGGGCCTGTGAAGAGGTAAGTGCTCTTTTGCTAACCACATGGAACAAGTAGATTTCTCAGGCCATGTTAGTAAGAGGTTGTGAAAGATTTGACTTTAATGCAAAAAGGACTGAATTTCCTCTGTGGTCAAGGTCCAGGCTTCCAAACCTACATGATAAGGTTATGATTGCATTTGACTATTGCATGCATAGAAGTATGAAGGGCGAATTGTGGGGGAGAGAATGAATCCATAGTAATCAGTTAGAAATTTCATAGCATTTCAAGAGAACAACAGAAGGAATTGAAAGAAGAATCGCTTCAAAGTTATCATGGACACATGATCTTTACAGATTTCTGTTACAGAATATCTTAATACGATTGTATTTATTTGTTGTTGCTGTTTGTGTTTCTTCATTTTGTTTTGTTTTGCTTTGCTTTGCTTTTATAGTATTTTTGCCTCCTCAACAACAGGTATCTGACTTAGGAATAATTAGGCTTTTAATAATAGGAGTGAATAGAGAAATGAAAAGTTTATTTTAAGCCTTTCACTGTGAAAAGAATATTTGGACTGTACTCTTAAAGAGTGGCCCTATTACACCAGAATATTTCTTGTGAAAGATAAAGGATATTCAATGTAGAAAGGCTGATTGCTTTTGCAAAACATTGTTGCGAATTTGAAGAAACTGCTTTAATAGGAAAAAGGTAAAGTGTCATTAATTGGTAACTTTAAGTGTTCCCAATATTTCCCTCGCACCTACCATCATCACAAGACTTAGTAAAGTATAAGCCAAAAGTGATATTACAACTCTGCAGTGAATAAAGTTACCTATCCTATGCACACTATCCGTTCTTTATATTATCAACAACATTTACTGATTAGATGGGGTGGGAGTAAAGGATAATGAACCAGAAGAATAAAAGTGACACCAGATAGCAGCAGCCAGAATTTTGAACCTCAGTAAGAGGCAGCCTAATGATACCAATCATAGGGGACCCAGAGAAGGGCCTTGATTGTCTGTGTTAAGGGTATGGTGAGAAAATAAAAATCAGACAAGTTTAGTAATACATGAACGGCTGGAAAGTCAATGTCTCCTGATGGTTCCACCTCCCACCCTCCAAAACAACCACTATTTATTAGGTGTATACTGTGATAGGTGGGCTAGTGAAAGACTACAATTCAGTGGAAGACTCAGACTCAAAATGGCTTAGATGATCATATGCTAAGAAGGATCTTGTCATAGAGCATAATATTGGGATGACTCAAGGGGGCAGAGATGATCTTATGCTAAGAAGGATATTGTCCTGGAGTATAATTCTGGGGTAACTCAAGAGGGTGTAGATGATTTTACACTAAGAAGTGTCAATGACAAATATCAAATGGGAGGTATTGATAATCCCAAGCCTCCATTTTATCCCTTAAGGAAGTCTGCAAAATTAGCCACTGTGAATTTGTGGTCCCCAACAACCAATAGTCAAGTAAGAGAACCTGAAGAGGTAAGGATGCAGGATATGTTCAGAGCTTGCGAACTCTAAAATTCCACCCATGCTAATCATGCAGTTGGGAGGTGGGGTCTGGTGGTAATCTCTGACATGGAGCCATACCATCAAATCTACAACCGAAGTTCCCTGAAATTAATTGCATGGGGAAGAGCAAAGGAGAGTGAGAAATTATGCATTAAAACACACATTTAGGGCAGAAGTGTAGAGGGGAAGGTGAGGAGCTGAAAACTGAGAAGACCAGTCAAGGAAAAAGGAAGTAATCTAGGAGTGTACAAGTGAAATGTGGAAAGTATCGAAAGAAAAGAGTTCAAGTAACAGGATGTGGTCAATTGGTCCATATGACAAATACGAGAAGGATTTGAAAAGACCACAGGATGTGGCTGCTAATAAATCACTGGTAATATTATTTGATATCCTTTATAAACTGCAGCAGAGCCAGTTGCTGCCAGAGTTGTTCTTCTTAAATGACAATATCACATTGGCACTTAAAAACATTTTATCTAAACAGCTTTGCCCTCTGGATCCCTGTCTAAGAGATAAGATATATAATGTAGGTTTAGTGAATCAGCTAGCTTATGAAGATGCTAGAAAATTAACACTGTCAAGTAAGTGTTTCTCTACAAATCAAAATTATGATCTTGAGACCTGCTTAACAAAGGTTCCCAAGTGCCTAATTAATGGACAGTGAATAGTATTTGCAGTGGGACACTTGGGCTGTGCTATAAGCTCTTCTCTTGCAGTAAGTTTCCTGCAAATGTATCAATTAGTGACCTGCAGCCACTAAATGGATTTCTCTTTCCAGTTTTCACCAAATGACCTCTAAATTTACAATTGCTATAATCAGTCACTGTGCTGTGTACACATACTACTTACATCTGGCTTCATAGAATTTTTGAAAATTACTTATGTGCTGGCATTATGCATTTGAATCCAGAAACTCCAATTTAAGGTTTCAAAAAGTATTCTTTGATCCTTTTTTATAAAGTTAAACAAACAGGTCAACAGTGCAAGACAATCTAACAAAATAAATGCTTTCAAAATCAATTTACCCTTGTAGTATCAAATAAAAGGCATTGCAAACAAACAAAAACCAGGGTAATGCTTGTTTCAAATCTTAACATGAAGATAAAAAATTAAAGCTAAACATAATTACATTATTAGTTGCAATAGTAAAGAAGTTGCATAACTAAAACTTTGTCTTTAATGATTATAGAGTTAGTTGAAATGACTATAAAAACGGGTATATATGGTAGCAAACCGATTCCGGACTCCACCTCAGTGGGCATTTCATAAGCACCCCGTGCACAGCCAGTGAGCCCCTCAGTACTGCCTGCTGTCACTTCACAGCTTTCTTTCTTTGTCGCACAATCATGTCCACCAATGAGAATGCTAATTTACCAGCTCCCTGGCTGAACAGATTTAAGAACAAGGAAAAAGATAGTATAGAATTGAGGCAGCAATGAACAGAAATTAATGTGGAACTGAGAAAAGCTAAGAAGAATGACCAGATGCTGAAAAGGAGAAATGTATGCTTATTTCCTGATGATGCTACTTCACCACTGCAAGAAAACCACAACAACCAGGGCACTGTGAATTGGACTGTTGATGATATTGTCAAAGGCATAAACTGCAATAATCTGGAAAGCCAGCTCCAAGCTACTCAAGCTGCTCAGAAACGGCTTTCTCAGGAACCCTCCCCTCCCCATAGATCACATAATCCAGGCTGGTTTGAGTCCAAAATTTGCATCTTTCTTGGGCAGAACTGGTTGTAGTTCCATTCATTTTGAGTCTGTTTGGGCGCTAACATTGCTTCTAGGTCATCAGAACAGACCAAGGCTGTGGTGGATGGAGGTGCTATCCCAGCATTCATTTCTCTCTTGGCATCTCCATATGCTCACATCAGTGAACAGGCTGTCTGGGCTCTAGAAAATATTGCAGGCTATGATTCAGTTTTCCAAGGCTTGGTTATCAAATATGATGCAATTGACCCACTCTTGGCTCTTCTTGCAGTTCCTGATATGTCATCTTTAGCAGGTGCTTACTTGTGCAATCTTACCTGGACACTTTCAAACCTTTGCTGCAACAAGAATCTTGCACACCTGTTAGATGCTGTTGAGCAAATTCTTTCTACTTTCGTTTGACTCCTACATCACAGTGATCTCAAAGTATTAGCAGATACGTGCTGGGCTATTTCTTATCTTACAGGTGGTCCAAATGAATGCATTGAAATAGTTGTCAGTGTTCTCTCTAAGGCAGACTTTAAGACACAAAAGGAAGCTGTGTGGGGCATGACCAACTATACAAGCGGTGGGACAGTTGAACAGATTGTGTACCTTGTTCATTTTGGTATAATAGAACCATTGATGAACCTCTTAACTGCAAAAGATACAAAAATTATTCTTGTTATTCTGAATGCCATGTCAAATATCATTCAGGCTGCTGAGGAAATAGGTGAAACTGAGAAGCTTAGTATAATGATCGAAGAAAGCGGAGGCTTGGAGAAGACTGAAGCTCTGCAGAACCGTGAAAATGAGTCTGTATGAAAGACCTCATTAAACATGACTGAGAAATATTTCTCAATAGAGAAAGAAGATCAAAATGTTGTGCCAGAAACTACCTCTGAAAGCTACACTTTCCAAGTTCAGGACGGGGCTCCTGGTACATTTAACTTCTAGGTGTATAGCTGAGGGAGACATCGGTTTTTGCTGTGTACTATGTTTAGTATAAGTTTGTCTGTTTCTCTACTGAGAACTCTTTTTTTAATGTGGTTTGTCATTGTAGCATTTCTTGCAGCAAAAATACACTTGAGCAGTTCCAAACTGTACATACTGTATGAAGCTTATCCTCTGAAGGGACTTCTTATTTCTATGTGAAATGTCCTATTTTTTCAGTACCCTGTAAATAAAGATTAAATTCCAAAAAAAAAAAAAGTGGCTATACATGATGAGAGTCTTAAAATGACATTCCTAAATCTTCTCCAGAAAACAAAAACAGTGTGTAGATGTCTTGGCTTCTTTTGGGTAAGAAACTTAAAAAAATGGCTACTAAATATTTTGTCATTATTTTGTTGTTTCCAAAGAAACCAAAGGCAACAGAGGGAATGGCTGATAAGAAATGACAAATCCAGTACTGCATACAAATAGTGAGATTATTAGGCAGTTAATGCTCAAGATTACCACGTGTCTAATTGTACTTTCAATTCAGGAATAATGGTGATGAAGAAAGAGGAGCTGCTAAAGGAAGAGAAGAAAGAGAAGAAGCAACATTTATTGAGCTTATTTTATTTTGCTAGTATTTTAGATTATTGTAGTGCAAACTTTGTTCATTTTTACCCTAGTCCTTTGAAATAAACATTGCGATTTTCTATTCCAATAAATACAATAATTATCACTATGCGCAAATTAGGGAAATGAGGCTCAAAAGATTAAGCAAGTTTTCCTCATTTGTAATAATTCATTTTCATTTTCTTATTGTAGTTCTCATAAGGTCCTCATCACTTTGATGCAGGTTGTCTCTGACTGCTTTGGAAAAGATACGTGGGATACTGATGGAGGTGAATCAGCAGGAAGCTGGGGAGCATATTTCTTCTTCCCAGCCTACCTGAAATGCAAACCAAGCCTTCATTATTTTTTATTTACTTTTTACCTTCACTTGTAGTTATCAGTTAGTTCTCAGAACAAGATAACATTGAGCATCATAGTTCTAAACAGACATAAGAAGAAAGCTTCAACATTCTCATTCATATGTGGAAGCTAACAAAGCTGACTTTGTGGAAGTAGAGCACAGAATAGTAATCACTGGTGACTATGAAGGAGTGGGGAGAAGGGGAATAGAGAGACGCTGGGTAATGGGTACAACATACAATTAGGAAGAATAAGTTCCAGAGTTCTATGGCATGCTATGGTGACTCTAGTTTATAATTTATTATATCCTTTATAAAGAAATAAGACAGAAGAATTTGACAGATTGCAACATAAATATTGCAACATAAATGGCTAAGGAGAGGCAAATGCTGAGGACCTTGATTTGTTCATTACACATTATACAAGTGTCAAATTATCATGCTTCTGCCTATAAATATGTACAATTATTGTGTATCATTTTAAAATCTAAATTTTTTGAAAATAATGTGAAATGAACTCTAGTTTAACTATTTGATGACATGAGATATTTGCACTTTGGTCTTGATTTTTTTAAACTAAATGAGATAATGCCAAATGGGAAATACTCTATGAAACATTTTTAAAAATACAAAACCAAGCACAAGGGAAGCTGAGGCAAGAAGATCGTTGTGAGTTTGAGACCAGCCTGGCCTACAAAGTGAGTTCAAGGCCAGCCTGAACTGCATAGTGAGACCCTGTTTCAAAAAATAGGACCAGGGATTTAGCTCAGTGGCATAAGCACCTGCCTGGCAGGCACAAGGTTGTGAGTTAGATCTCCACTACCAAAAATAAATAAATAAATAAATAAGCAAAACTTGGCAGGTCTGGGCAGAGTTGCTAATGTGGGTCTCTATTACACAGGATGGGTTTTGTTAAAGTTGTCAAGAATAAGGCCTACTTTAAGAAATACCAAGTGTAGTTTAAAAGAAGACAAGAAGACAAAACTGATTGCTATGTTTGGGAATACTTAGTGATCAAGGACAAGAATAAGTACAGCACACCTAAATACAGGATGATAGTTTGTGTAACTAACATAAATATCATTTGTCAGATTGCTTGTACCTGTATTGAAGGGGATATCATAGTCTGCACAGTATATGCACATGAGCTACCAAAACATGGTGTAAGAGTTGGACTAACAAATTAGGCTGCAGAATATTATACTGGCCTGCTGCTGATCCTAGGGCTTCTCAATAGGTTTGGCATGGAAAAGATCTATGAAGGTCAGGTGTAGGTAACCAGAGATGAATACAATGTAGAAAGCATTGATAGTAAAGCCGGTGCCTTCACCTGCAGTTTGAGTGCAAGCTTTGTCAGAACTACAACTGGCAATAAAGGTATTGGAGCCCTGAAGGATGCTGGGGATGGAGGCTTGTCTATCCCTCACATTACCAAATAATTCCCTGGTCATGATTCTGAAAGCAATGAGTTAAATGCAGAAGTATATTGGAAGGGCATCATGGGTCAGAAAGTCACAGATTATATGCATTAGCTGATGGAAAAAGATGAAGATGCTTATAAGAAACAGTTATTCCAGTATATAAAGAACAATGTAACTCCAGACATGATGGAGATGTATAAGAAAGCTCATGCTGCTATATGAGAGAATCCAGTCTATGAAAAGAAGCCGAAGAGCAGTTAAAAAGGAGATGGAATAGTCTCAAAATGTCACTTGCCCAGAAGCAAGATTGGGTAGCTCAAAAGAAGGCAAGCTTCCTCAGAGATCAGGAGTAGGATGCCGAGATTTAAACCAAATTTCTATGAAGATTGTTCAGATAAAGAGCAATAAACTCATTCATCAAGAAAATAAAAAACACAAAATTCAGCTTCAGTACTACGTCTAAGCATTATAAACTGGATTTGATTATTCTTATGTACAATACAGATAAACCAAGATATGACAGTTATTTATGATATTATAGCATTACTGTTTCCAAATATTCCTGCTTTTTTCCCCAGGAAGGATAGTTTCATAAATATGAGGATCCAATTCTACCTACTTTAGCTGGATGCCATAAGAGTCAAATGAGATAACGCCATTGAAAGTATTTTGCAAACCATAGCCCATTGTAAAATGGTAAGTTGTTTTAATTATCATAACTTGTTTGAAATATTATGGTATGAGTTCTTAGTTGCAGGGATAGAGGTGAGGCACCATGAAACTATTGCTCTTGTAAGAAATAGAGGTAGAAATTACAAGCAGCTCTACAGCCCACTGAACTGTGGTCCTGGAGCTCACGCATCATTCTTGGAAGCTGCTTTCTCCCTCCACTCTTCTCTCATAGTTCTTTCTCTTTCCCTGCTTCCTCTTCTGTCAGTAACTGATTGATGGTTAAGGCTCCAGTGACTTTAATTAGACTCTCCCTCTAGCATATTCTTCACTTCCAAAATCGAGGGCAGTTGTACTTTACTTATTTATTAATATTCAATTATTTTTTCCATACAAGGTTTAAGAGTTGAATTTTTTGTGTGTGAATGTTTCATTATTCAAATTTTATGCATGACAGAGTTCTGGAAGGCACCACTGCCTGGGCACTAACTCCTGCATTAAACCAATGCAGTTGCTGTCGCCCTGAGCACCGAATCACTAACATTTTAATGAAAAGAATATGCTGCCACTTAATGAGGCTTTTGTGTATACAAAACAACACACTATGCTCTTTATTAATTGTCTTAGATAAAACTACTAACACCTTTACAAAGAAAACTTTGTCATCATCATTATCTAGATGAGGGACTTAGGCTCGGTAAAACTAAGGTTTTACCAAATCATGCCAAACCACACACCTGGCAACAAACAGGGATAAGATTCAAGCTTAACTCTTGCTGAGACCAAATCCATGACACTACACTAGAGGAATTTGTCTATTGTAAAATCATTCATTAAATTTAAACACCTATATACTCTCGAGTAGAAAGCAATATTATAAGCTTAATGCTGTACAGAGAATCTTTCAGTCTACTTTTCTATATAATCCACTAATATACACAATAGTTTTCAGTTTTCTCCTCTTTTCCCCCTGGACTTCATCTTCATTTACATCCCTTGCTCAGCACAATCGACTGAACTTTGGATTTCCTCGTAAGTCACTTTCTGTGAGGACTGCTCCTGTATTCTCTCTCCACAATTCCTGTACCTCAGTCGGAGCTGTCCCGAATCTACCAAAGAGCCCCTGGGAAGCTTCTGTTGAAGGCTCACTCACCCTTAAGGCCTCTTCCTATCCACAGCAAAGTTTCCATTCCTTTCCATAAGTCTTCTTTTATTTTTCTGTTACTTATGCTTCTAATATATACAAACATTGCAAATTCTTTTTTGTTGTTGTTGTTGTTGTTGTTGTTTGCTTTTAAGTATTGGAGATTTTCTTCTCACAGTTCTTGACCCTGGAATGTCCAAGATCAGGGTTGTGGCAGATGTAGTGTCTGACACCTCACAGAAGGCACCTTTGCAGTTTGTGGGGAATGGGGGTCTCTCTCCAGCCTCCTTTTTAAGGGCACTAATCACATTCTGAAGTTTCTTACTCCATCCTAAAGTGCTCCCTCCTCTTAATTTCATCACTGTAAGGGTATTAGGGTTTACTGTATGAATTTGGGACAGGGAGGGAGGACAAAAATTCTGACCACAGCAATCACTCTACCCTCAGTCACACGACTCCTTCAACACTTTCTATAACTCTAAATCAATCATTTGTTGATCGTTCAATGATTTTACACTATTTTACATCCTTTTATCTCTCCCATTTCTCCTTTCAGTTGTGAACTTTTCAGACAGCAGAAGCTATATGTTCTTCAACTTCCCACAATTTCCAAAACATTTATTATCCCGTAAGTATCTCAATGTTGTGACAATAGGGGAACTCACAGTATAAATTTTTAAATTTTACTTCTCATATACAAGTAAGATTCAAATTAACAAGATTTACAGCTACATATAAGTTTTTCCAAATCTCATAAAAATCTGGAAGAAAATATATGCTATCATGGGATCTACTTGTATTTTTTGTTTAATTTGTCATGCATTCCATATGAAAACAATATCCAACTTGAAGAAAAGAAGGGTTTGTCACTTTACAGATTACAAAAGTGGATGAATGTCTCAAAAGCTGTATTTTTTACGGTCACTATTTTGATGCTATGAAACATATTCAGCAAAATTTGGTATGATTTTCCAAATGTTGTAAAAAGTACTATATAGAGTTAATTTCTCCCTTTTCATTCAAGTAAAGTGCTGCTGAGTTTGTTTTTCCATTTTGTAACTTGGTTGCAAGATATAGCCATATTTCAGAAAATTGAGACACAGCCAGTTCTCTAAGCAACCCATATGAAGTTGTAGGCAGGATATGAATTATTAACATTATGAACTATGTATACTTACAAATATCTAAACTGAAATGATTATTTGATCATTTTCCAAGAACAAACCTGGCTGCCAAAGACATACAAAATATTCCAGCATAGACACACCTTCCTGGAATACTCCTTCTCCTCCCTACAGGTCATTTTTCTAAAAAAAAGAAAAAAATCATCATTTATCCACCCAGATCTGGGCATTTAACCAAAAGTACATATTTTCAGTTGTGTGTATACGCTTTACTCACTCATCCATCCCTTCTTTGAGCAATACAATTAACCATGATAACTGTGGCTTCATTAAATGTTTGTTCGACTTCACATAACTCAAAGAAATGTCCCAGGAACAGACCCTCATTTCAGTCTTTTCTTCACAAATGATTCTAGTGAGTTCTCCCTCCACTGGACATAATGGTCTCTGCTGGTGAAGGGTAGCTGGAAGGAAAATAAATCAGGAAACCAAGCCAGGATATACCAAGCAATAAGAAAATATCTGTCTTAGAAAAGGTTAGCTATTTATCTACCGTATTTATTCCCCTTTCTTCCAATAGCACATGTAGAATGAATTTCACACTTTTACTTACCATTCAATTTTACCACAAACCCAGGAAGGTGGTCAGAAGTAGTAGTTATTACTTTCAGGTGTCTTCCACACAATTGTCAGTAGCTTGTCCTTACCAGGTTGCTTGAAAGGAGATGAACTTCCAGGTTACATGGATAACACACATAAAGGAAAGAGCCCAGAACTCTTTCACATGAATGGAAACTACCAAAATGAATATTCATGAGGAAAAAGGAAACTTTTAAATGCATTAATCTATCAAAATAAGGCATTTATCTATCAGGAGCTGGTGCTGTCTTAATTAGTACAAAAATATTATCTTGAAATAAGATGCTTCCAGAAGTCTAAAATATAGGGCACTGGCTAAGTGTTGGGATTTTGGAAAGAAACTCATATCAGAAACTTGAACATAAAGATTCACACTATGCAGGCCCGAAGCATTTGTTTAAGATGTTTCTGATTCCAGACTGGTCAAACCAACCAAGTCTCTTAATCAGGCAACAATGTAAAAGCACAAAACAACAACTCAACTGTATTTGAGAGCAGCAAAAGCCTGAGTATTCTGGGAAGGAGTCACTGCTTGGAAGAAAAGAAGGGGCCCAGGAGGAGCTTTCCATTTACGTGCCTTTCAACCCAAGAATAAGTCTTCACTTGGTTAACATGAGGGTGAATAAAACTGACAGAAAACCTACGGTATTTACAGTATGATGATCAGTGGATAATTTTCAGGCAACCACACTTCTGTAACGTGAGGAGGAATAATGGAAAGGGGAGATTCTGAGAGGTGGTGCATCATATTCTATATGTAAACTCTGCCCAAATCTTCTACAAACCGCTGAGCCATATACATGTGTGGAAGACCCCAAGCCCTATAACTATGATTGAAGAGTGAAAATGTTATTTAATTCCTGTTCAAGAGATGGAGTTTATAGTTCTTCAATGCAATTAAGCTAGTACAATAGTAAATTAAAAACAACCCAAAAATTAAAATTTCACAAAATAATATAATATTCACAGTCATTGTACAAAATATCCACAGTATAACACAAAAGTAGTTCAGATATTAAAATATCAGGAAATACAGTTCATTCTTTAGAGAAATGACATCTAAGCTCAAAAATATGCCCATAATAAGTAAAGTATAGAAAATTCCAGAGGAGAAATAGATACCAAAGAAAAGAAGCATGAAAAATTTGGAACAAAAATAGTTATCTGAAATTTTTAAATTCACTGGATAGACTTTAGAGAAAAATGGAGTTGACAGAGTAGTCAGTGAATTTAATCAGAATCTGATAAAACCTTTCCAAGCAAGAAAGAAGAAAGATAAAAGACTGAAGGAAAATAAAAATAGTCTCAAGGACCTGTAGAAAAACATCAAAAGCTAGAATATATGTAGCCCCAGTAATAGATGAAAAATATGACACAATAGAATGTTTGAGTAAATACAGCCAAAACTTTCCTGTATTTCCTAAATGACATTAATTTATAGATTTATGAAATTTGATGAAGACAAAAAAGATAAGCACACACATAACCATACTTGGTTTCTCATAGTCAATTGCTGACGGAAGTTTGGAAAGCAACTAACGAAAGAAAAAAAAAGACTTATTACATGAAAGGGAATAGCAATTCATAGAATCTCAGACAGTTCCTCAGAAACAATAGAGGCCAGTAGACCACGCAATATCTTTAAAATGCTGACAAAGTGGCAGGAAGGTTAGGGGCACAAGGGCCGGAAATCTGTCAAGCTATAATTCAATGCATCCTTTAAGAATGATGGCAAAATAAATACATTTTCAAATAAAAATATGCTAAGATAAAACATCCAACAAAACTGACACCTATGATAAAGGGAAAGGCAGTGTACCCACACATTGAGACTAAGATTCAGGGGCAGTGGTGGGAACACACCACAGTAAAATCTTTTTCTTGTACTTACTTTCGTCTTTAAGGAAGGTATTGACAAGAAAGGGAACAACCCAGGACACAGTTGATTGGTTTGTAAACACGAATGAAAAAAACAGCAAGTCCAGAAATTTAAATCCTTGAAAGAATACCATAACTGTCTGAAATTTATGTTAAAAAATAAAATTCTATTTTGTAAAGCCACAGAGGTTTGGGTTTTTTTTCTGTAATAGCAGTAAGATTTATCATAAATATAACAATGACAAATTTCTTTCATTCAGTGAGCATATATCTGAGTTCATGTGTAAATCAGAATAAAGAGGTTGCAATACCATATAATTTTGTGACATTATTTTATGTTCATTTAATACTTTTGCAGGTTAGGACATCATTTTAATAAATTTCTTTTCATATTTATCTTTTCAAATCCCCACTGTATATAGAAACATGCCATTAAAATATTTTTGATACAATATAATAAAGGAAAACGAAAACGTGTTACAACTAAAATAAAAGTAAATAATCATCTTTGGATTTTTTTTAACTGTGTCATTACCAAAATGTTAAAAGAAGTTTTCTTACATACTTGTCTGAAAACTCTTAGACTAAAACTGGAAGCCCAACTTTCTAAAACAGTCATAAAGTGTTATGCTGAAAGTGGACACATGGGCTGGTTTATTGATGCAGCAATTTACATAAAAGTAAATCTATTTATGGTATATTTTGGAGAAACAGATGAGTGATTTTTTAAAAACCATTACTCTACTAGCTTACATTAAAATTTGTAAGGGTGCTTTTTCATCTCCATTTTCCATTGTCGTGATTAGTTTGCATCTGGCGAAGTAACTTGCATAGGGTCGCATATTCCAATGAATGGCTTGAATTAGGACTCAAATTCACATTTTTTTACACAAAAGTGTGCTTTGTTACCACTATTTCTTCTTATTTTCATATGAGTTAAGCAGACCAGCCTTCTCTGCATTACATTTTAATTCTTTGCATATCAGTTTAAGAAATATTTATTGAAAATATTTTGCTAACCTGGGCACTAGAAAAATAAAGACATCCAGTCGGTTATGGTTCATTGTAAAGCGTTATGCCACTTTGGGTAAATCTGATCATCACTTGCTCTAAGTTTGTGCCACCTTTCCTCATGTGGGGAGCCACGATTAGGGTACTGACTCAATATAAAGAGAATAGAACCCATAGCCTGGCAGGTTCGTCACTGCGTGCTGGCATTGTGACTAACTATTTCCATAACTAGATCCATGCTTAACAATATTAACTTATAGTTTGAGAAATGATGATGTAAGCACCTAAGTTTAGAAAATATATAAAGCCTTGTATAATGCCAGACATTATGGTATCTAACACATCACATGATAGTTGTAGTAATGATAATACAATAGTAACAAATTATTATTAGATGTTCTCATCATTATCACCACTATATTAACTATGTAATGGTAAGCGTGTGTTGCATAACAAAACCTCTCCAAACTTAATTGCTTAAATACCAAACTTTAAAAAAAATATTGCTATGAATTAGCATGGCAGTTTAGAGCCAGCTCAGCTATAGCTATGCTAGCCAAGATAACTTCACTCACCTGACTGACATTTGGCAACTTTCTGGTCTAAGCCGTCCTCAGTTTCAGTCCATGTCATTTCTCATGCTTTTTCAGGCTAATCCAGTCCTCTACAGATGTCAGTCTGGGGGTTTCAGATAGTAGCAAGAGAAATAGCCTGATATGTGAACACTTTCCAAGCCTCTGCTCAGCTCATGTCTACTAGTATCTAGCTGGCCATAGTAAATCACCAGGCAGGT
Source organism: Dasyprocta punctata (assembly GCA_004363535.1). Lineage (NCBI taxonomy): Eukaryota > Metazoa > Chordata > Mammalia > Rodentia > Dasyproctidae > Dasyprocta > Dasyprocta punctata. The sequence goes on along the minus strand of RJWM01012552.1, from coordinate 26,138 downwards.
CACAAAGTCTTGAGACAGTGTGGAAAGCACAGACATAGAAAGAGGATATGAAATCATTCTACTAAAATTCATAATTATCAAACTTTCTTGAAACTCACAGCGCAAAATCAATGGGTAAGTCTGTTTTATAATTTAACATCTGCTTTTCTGAATCCATTTTGTTGGGCATGGATATGTCTTGTTTTCTTAATCCTAATTCTGTTCTCCATCGAACAATGTTATCCTGAGGTTGTAATACTTGTGTATTTTATTCTTCCATCACTGATCTTAAAATATCTGAGACTGGCAGGAATAAATTTTCAATATTTGAGAACCCACCTGCTGAAAACTTTGTCAGCCAAATGTTACAAGAAAGAATTTCGAGGCAAGTCTACCTCTTATCTAAGTATCTAAATGGTATATTTATAAGCGTCCTGATCATATATATAAGAATAAATATTTCCACATTACATAGGTTTTAAAAAACTGGAAAACATCAAGATTCAGATGAAAATCAACCATTTCTCTCTCTCTGGAGATATGGGGACGTGAGTTTCAGGAGCAATTTAAAAAATAAGATTACCAGTTTTCTGGGCTTGATAGTATTTTCTAGAGCCCAGTAAAAAAATGGTCTTAAGTAAAGAACTAGCTTCTTTCTGGAAGATTGAGTGCTATATTATTCATAGTCTCTAAAATAGTGATGATTTTCCCTTTCATGTTGGTTTACTTTAAATTGTGAAGCACTTTTCTTAGGCATGACCAAGCATTCTCTGTTATATGAGTTGATCTGACTCCTGTTTTGTGCTTTTGCATCCATTGCCTGGTATGGAATTTCTGAGCTGCTTCAAACCACAGGAGATCAATCAAGAAGGACTAGTCACAAGAGAAATAAAAGGGAAAATAGTCTTGGGTTGGTGCACCTAGCAGGAAAATTGTCAAGGCAAGTCAAGTGTTCAAGACAAAAGGTGAACTTCCTCCACCTCACCACCTGTTTTAACTGTTGCACTTACCCTGTCATTGATGGGGATATTTGACTTCACCTTTCACTGTGGAATTGTGTTGTGTTTTCATCACCCACACTCTTTCCACCAACCAGGTAGATATGCCACACATTCTTTTAAGTGTCTTTACTTGGGTGAATCACAGACTTGTGAACTTTGCACTAAGATTTGTCTATAAATAGACTCTCCCAAACTTCAGCCCTTTCTTGGGTAGCAGACCACCAAATCTTTCAAAATCCTCAATATCATTTATTCTAAGAAATCCACTGGCTCTTACTGCTGAGGGTGGCTGCGGTTCACTCCTAAATGTTTTTATGCAGATCAGGTTGTCATGCATCAAATCCTGCTGTACCTAGAAAGCCCAGCCTGGTGCCTTACCCACTTTCCTTAGTCATTAATCTTGAAGTCAGTCTTACAGATTAAAATGCGTTTTGCTCTTTCAGTAATTATATTGCACTGGATGAGATTTTAAATGGGCTTGTTATTTTGTAACAGTAAGAGGCACATATAGGGTCTTCTGGAACTCATCTCTAGATTTAGCTCTTCCTTCCCTCTTATGTATATCATTCTCTTTCCCCCGTACATTCTTCTTTCTAACCTTTCCTATCATTTCATGATTTTCCCCCTCATTCTGTATCTTGTTTCCTGCTCCTCACTTCTCACTGTTGACAATGGCTCCTTCTCTGTAGAGACTGTCTTAGAGGCCATCTTTACTGTCCAAGTGTGTGCACGCAGGCGTGGGTACAGGTGCACAGGTGCATCAGAAATAATCACAGAGAGAGTAGAGATGGTGTTCAATTGAGGTAGATTCTACCTCTTCATCTCAAAGTGAGATTACTTGAATATTCTTGACTCAAGCAATCCAGTGGCCCTCTGTTAGCAGCTAATAATAAAGAAGAACACTTTTCTGCTTTAACTCAAAATCTTCAAACATCTAGTTGAACATGTATTTGCCCCTGCAAGGCTCTTAAATAAAAATAATTCAGATTATGTAAAATGCATAATTTACTCAAGTAATGATTACTTAATGATTTCTGTAAGGTAAATTTCACAATATCTTGCTCTCGTTTTCTATTTTCCCTTTATTTGGGCAACAGCATTACCTACCTGATCTGTCATGTGAATTTTCAATGAGGCTCCCTGAGGTTGTTGTAGTGATGAATAAAGGAGTCTGTACATTTGTACTACACAGGCCTCACTGATTTAATGAGAGCTTTGCCAGTGGTATGAAATCAAGCCTCTCATTTCTGAAAGACTTTGATTCTCAGGCATTAATACCAATTACCATGTTGTCGGCAAGACAATGAAATAGCCAGGATAATGTTGGTCAGTGTTATATTTATTGAAGGGAAAGAAATAATGTGGACCCAGATTTCATTCTAGTTCTTTCAAATAGTCATATTTTCCTTGAGGAAAAAAAAGGAAAAAATCCTTTTAGCTTCCAATGGAAACAGAACACATCTATACTTTGATTTTTCATTTAATTCAAACTAGACTTGGTGGAACTCAGCAGGGTAGTGCTAGGGACATTCTCCAATTTCCTGGTCTTATTTCACAGAAGCATATTAAGCTTTCAGAAACATCAGTCAGGAGACAGAGATTGATTTTTTTGGCTTTTGAGGTAAGAACAGAAGTTATCATATTGCCTCTTCTACTTTCTGTGTTTTTTCTGCTCCTACCTTCTACCTGCTGTTCTGTTCCTTTCCTCGTTCCTTTGTCAAATTCTGCAATGACCAGGTGCTATGCTTACTGCTACTCGTTTCCCTCATCCCATGATTCAGTTCTGAGGCCTATATATGGTTGTCTGGCCATTAATTCATTTAGTCAATCAGTTGTTTAGCAAACATTTGCATATTATGTGGGGTGTGTGTCATGTTAGTATTTATATTATTTGTATAATTTTATGAAATAGAAACATGACTGTTTATTTCATGATGTGATAAGAATATAACAAACATCACTCAAAAACTGTTTCCTTCTGTGGGAATCAGACAAAGATAACAAATGTGAAAGCCAGAACTTAGGAGAAGTGCAGTGGAGTTTGGGAAATAAAAGAATACAACTGTTATTGGCTAGGATCAGCTGTCTTTCTTTCTCTGAAATCCACCTTGTAAGTTTGCTTAAAGGAAACTCAGTGGGTTCACAGTGTCCCGATTTATTCTTGCTTCTGGAAGGTCTCCTTCTATGAGGATTTCAGCAGAGCTGGGTAGGAGATTGCACTGCTCACTAAAGTTTCTGAGTACAACTGAATTAGCAAGCCGGAAAGACAAGGGTCAAACTTTTCATCACATATGAGATGGTATAAGAATCTAGAATCAGAGGAATTACTTTCCTTGGTTTACTCCTCCACGCACCCACCCAGAGAACAACACACAGATTAAAGGTTAAGGGATCAATGCAGATCCCTTTTACTGTTGAGACAGATGCATTTTACTGTTGAGACAGTTTTATGGATTTTAGGGCAACAGAGAGGGCAAGGTCTGGTGTTTATGAATGGAAAATGAATGGGTATCAAGTCAGGAGGAAAAAGTTCTTCAGGTTTTCCCCCTCTTCCTATAAGGAAGAGACCACTGAAGATGTGCCCAAAGTCTTAAGTAAAGAAACCTAGAACAAAAAGCACTAATGCTAGGTATATAAATGTGTAGAAGAACAAAACCAACCAACAAGATATAAGACCTTGACTGTGATTTCCTTCAACCTACTGTATAATTGGCTATGCACCATCCATAGTGTAGGGAAGGCAAATTTCCCTATAAAGCCTGGCAGGTAAAGCTTCTGTAATGACCCGTGGCTACATCTGAAAATATGTACATAGGTTTTTAAGCAGAAGTTTGACTTCTAGAAAATAGAGAATAACAGAAACAAAATTAGTGTGTAGTTTCGAGGAAGTCCTAGAACACAGAGAGGATAAGAAAAATAGAATGATGCTGCCAATGAATTTGAAAGATTGAGAAACAGCATCTTTATCCCAATATTATAGTCTCATTAAAGATATATTTACAGAAAGAAACAAAGGAAAAGGAAAAAGAAAGTAAATTGCTTCTTTCACTATATTCTAAATATCCAGAGGGAAAACATGGAACAAAGAGATAGGAAAGATTTCAGTGTATGACCAGGAGCTTTGATTCCTTCCTGCCCCATTCATAGCCAGTAGATGCTAATCTCTCACAATATTTCCCATTCTAAGATAGCTGCTTAAATCTGTATTTCTCAGTGATGGATGACATGAATGAATAGAAATGTGTGGCAATGTGAGAGATGTTAGTTCTGGAATTAGTGCTTGTCATAGTCACTTTTCTCATCACTGGTACAAACATCCAACACTCACAATTTAAAGGAAGAGAGGTCTATTTTGGCTTACATTTTCAGTTCAGAGCTGGCTGGCTTCAAGGTAGAAATGTCATAGCAGAGGGGCACAGTGGGGGAAAGCTGGCTGTGTCATGATGGCTAAGGAGCAGAGACAGAAGGGAAGAACCAGGAAGGAAGATATACCTTACCAGGCCACACCCCTGGTGGCCCACACCTTTCAATCAAGTCCCACCTTCCAATAGAACATTTAGCTGCTGAACTCACCAGGGTATCAATCCACCAATGAGTACAGAACCTTCATAACCCAGTCACCTTCTAAAAGTCCCACTTATCAGCTGATGAAGCTTTGAGGGGACATTCTTGATCCAAACCATAGCATTTCACCACTGGCTCCCAAAAAATTCATGACAATCTTTATATGCCAAACGCATCTCTAAGAGTTGCCAAAGTTCTAGCAATTCCAATTTCACTTAAAACTCCAAGTCCAAAATCTCCTCTGAGACTCAAGGCAAACTCTTAGCTATGAACCCCTGCAAAAACAAAAGTGAAAATTAAACATTCCAAACATGAACCAACACAAAGTAAACATTCTCATAACAAAAAGGAGATACTTGGAAATTTAAAAAAAAATCCGACCAAAGCAAGAATGAAACCCAGCAAGGCAAACATTAAATCCTGTAACTCCACGTCCAGTCCTTGGAGTGAGTTGTGGCAATGAGATGTAAATTCCAAGGGACATGGGGAGCCCTGACTCTCCATCATTGCCTTTTACAGCCCTCCTGGCATCCCTCTTGACGTGTGTCTGCTCTCTGCCTGTGGCTTTCCTCAGACAGTCCACATTCTTGGCATCTCCAGCTTCCTGCGGTCTCCACTGCATTTTCAGCTTTACTCTCACAACATCATGTACTGCACTCTCAAGGGCACACTTCTTGGTCTCTTGAGTCTTCTTTTGAAATCTTGGTGGAAGTCTCCCTGATCCCATAACTTTTGCATTCTGCATTCCCATAAAATTAGTACCATGCAAATAATACTAAGGTCTGCCACCAGTTTAAGCATTAGGTGAGCTATCTTGGATCATGGCTGCAGTGGCCTCTGAATGCCTGGATGATTGAGGACTATGAATCAAATGCCAGGGAACCAATTCTCCAGGTGGTCCTTCTGGAGCTGGATGCACTGGGGCTCCCCTCTTAAGCAAATTCTTTCACTTTTATACCTCAGCCTGAGAAGATTGGGGTCTTGCTGGTTCTTCAGATACCCTCAAGGCATCTTTTCTATTATCCCAATGAAACATACTTTTTTTTTTGTAATGATAATATTTTCTGAAAGAAAAACACACTCTTATAGACCAAAACTTGACAGGTTCCAACTATACAGCAATTTCCTTTCTAATAAAACCCAAAACTTTTAAAATCATTCAGCTGTGCCATTTGCTTTTGATCCTCAATGTAGGTCTGGCCAAAAAGCTGCCAACAGTTCTCATGCCACTACCTGATGAATTAGTCTCCCACCCTTAATCTCAGTCTCTCACAGTCTCAGGATATGAACAAAATGTAAACAATATTTTTGCCTTGTCATAACACATATGACCTCTTGCTTAACATCCAATAGAATACTCCTTCCCAGCTGAAGCCTACTAAACCTGGTCTTTCCTGTCTCTGTCTCTATAACTATTCCACTCTTCTCCCTTTTGACCAAAACATCCTATCAGAATCAGATTACAGCATTGTAAAGTTTCTATAAGCAGCATCTCCAAAACTTTCCAAACTCACAAAAACAAGTTCCAAAGGGTTCTGACCACATGGTTCAATACCCACTGCAACAATTCCACTCCTGATACCAAAATATGTCTTAGTAATTTTCCTCATCACTGGTACAAAATATCTGACACAACAAATCAAAGAAGGAGAGGTTTATTTTAGCTCATGTACATGACCATTTAGCTTCAAGGCAGAAATTGCAAGTAGAGGGGCATAACTGAAGGAAGTTCTTCATGTCATGGCATCCAGGAAGCAGAGAAGAGAGGAGCTAGGAAAAGAGATGTACCCTTCCAGGTCACAACCCAGCAATTGCCTCTTCTAACCTTGCCCCACCTTCCAATAGCACATTCAGCTGCAGAACTCACTAGCAGTTGAATCCACCAATGAATATAGCAACGCCATGATCCAATCATCTGCCAAATTTCCCAACTATAAGAAATGAGTCTTTGAGAGGAATTCTCAATGTAAAACATAACAGTTTTGCAATCTTGGACAATTTACTGAATTCTTGTGTGTCTTTTATTCTTCACCTGAAAAATAATGTCACCCAGACTGCAATAAAAGTGCTCTGGGTTGTTGTAGGCTGACTCAGTTCTCCCACTTCTCTGCCTTGTGGTTTTCAGTAATAACTGTGGAATTTCCTGGGAATATTTCCTAACAATATTCTGAGATAGGAAGGAAATTCTAGAAACTGTTCCTCTCCCTCCAGGGAATGTAGCATCTTGAGTTAGGGAGAAATATCCTGGGACAGTGTGGGCATCAATCCTCCCTCCCTGAAGCATGATGTCTTTCAAAGCTTAGTTCAATGAGTCATGCAGTCCCTCAGAATCCCTCAGAACCATTAGCAGGCCAGGGAAGGCTGCATTTTGGAGTCTTTCATCTTTGGTCCAAATGGAGTACATGGGATTGAGACTATCTGCCACAGATTATCTGAGGATCTGACAAGTAGATGGCAGCAAGCAAACTGAGAAATAAGACAAGAATTCAAAGTACTTTCAAACCTGCAGTGAGTTTCCCTATTTCTCCCTCCACTATCACTGGGTTGGAATCAAATACAGTCAGGTGTGGCTAAGGAAACCTTTAAAAGTTATCCTGGCTTTCTGGTCTTATGAGGAGGAAAGGGGTCATGGAGTGAAGCAATGCCTGCTATTTTTCTTTTATTATTCTTTTCTACCTCAATCAAGCTGTAGCAAGGCATCAACAGAGACTGGATACAATGCAAAACTCTAAAAAGAGAAAATCACTTCTTCTTACCAGAGTAAGAAGCCATGTGGAGAATACCTGTGGGCTTTTTCTCTCTTTATTCTCCAATCACCTGACCCCATATCTGCACACAAAGTTGCAAGAAGTTTCACAGAGTGAAGAAGCCTAAGTATCTGATTTTAGGCCAAAAGAAGTAAAATAGGAATCTCATTAACAAGCAAGTGTCAAGGAGATCCTGGAGAAGCAAATACTTAAGAGAATAATCCCACAATACAGTTCTGAACTCACTGCTGCATGCACCAGTTTAAAAAGAAATTAGCAAAGATTTTAAGAATGAAAATATGGGCTGCAGCACTTGCAAGGTCCCAGGCATAGAACTACAGCATCTAAATAGCAATACAAAGGCCCAAAACCAAACTCATGTTGAAATCACAGTATCCAGCAAGCAATGATTGAAGAAACAATGAGTTATACCAAGCAATGTAAAAAGAGAAATAAATGAATGTGTAAAAGAGTACTGAATTAATTTTTAAAGGGATGAAAGTACATAAAGGATAAGAGAAAAGCAAGTTTGTATATCAGAATCTACAATTAACCACATTAGGTCACATTCACTCTAAATATAATAAACTCTCAATTTTAAAAAGATTATTGGAGTAGACTTAAAAGCATGATACAGTTTAATTTCTTTAAGAAACCCAATTTAAACATAAAGATACAAATAGATTAAAAGGATAAAAGGAGTATACAATGTTAACACCAATCAAAAGAAAACTGAAATGTCTGTATTAATATCTGACAAAGTCAATGTCAGAGCAAGGGAAGTTTCCAGTGATAGAGAGATTACACAATGATGAAAGAGTTATCTCAACTTGAAGACAAAACTAAATAAATTTTAAATATTCCTTCATCTAAGAATGTCTCAAAACATAGACTATGAAAAGGATATACTAACATAGTTACAAATGGTGATTTCAACACTGCTCTGTCTATAATAGCCAAAGCAAATAGAGAAATAAAAAAGATACTGAAAAATACTATTAATGAACAGTACCTAATTCACATTTATAGAACTTATCCAACACTAAGTACAGTATACATTATTATGATGTGTGCATGGAATACTTAATACAATAAACCATATTAAGGTCATGAAATAAATATAAATGCATTTATGTCATATAAAATGTGATCTCTGAACATAATGAAAATAAATTAAAATCAATAATAGGAGTTAGTAAATTTCCAAACACTTAAGAATTAAACAGAGGTTCTGAACTCCTCTCAGCCAGATACAAGGTCCGGCTGGTGCCACACTCTGGGGTGCACTCTGCCTAACCACCTGGGTCCCAGAGGTTCCAACCTCCACACCATAAGGCTGAGGGTTCAGCAACACACTCCAGGAGTGCGCCTCACTAACTGCATAGAGAACTGAACTCTACCCAGCCCACCATTTCAGCACAATCCATCAGAGGAATGCCTGGCCAGCTTCGCAGGACACAGAGGTACTGAGCACCGCCCAGCTGAGAGCCCCAGAGCTGCTCATCAGGGAGCAGCCAGCATAGCTTCAGGGCCTTAGAGAACTTGAGCTCTGCCCATCAGAGCACAAGGCATGAGATCCATTGTTCAGGGGTGAGGCCATGTGGCAGGTCCTGAAGGTTGAAAACCCCACCCAACCAGGAGCAAGGCCCCAGCACTATGTGCCCGGGACTTGCCGGGCTTGCCCGGTGATCCAGAGGCTCTGAACTCCTCGCAGCCAGATGCAAGGTCCTGGTTTTGCCACACTCTGGCATGTGCTCTGCCCAGCTGCCTGGGTCCCAGGGTTCTCACCCCCATGCATTAAGGCAGTAGGTCCACTGACACATCCCAGGGGTGCTTCTCTGCTAGCCACCTGGGTTGCAGAAGTTATGAATGCTACACAGCCAGTTTCTAGGACCCAGGAACAAGCACCAGGGGTGAAACCCTGCTAACTACAGGGAGGATACAAACTTTGTCCAGTCAAGTGTCCCAGAGTAACCCAACAAAGTACATCAGGGGAACATGCAGCCAGCCTCATAGACCACAGACCACAAGGGTCCAGAGTCATAATCTGGGGGTGTGCCCTGGCCAGCCACAGGGATATTGGAGGATTGATGATCTACCCAGCACAGTGTTCCAGTACAGTCCATTGGGAGGCTACCTGCCCAGCCACACAGGTCCCAGAAGAAAATGATGAAATGAAAGAGCAAGAGGCAGACTCAAACCCCCAGTCCACTGAGAATAAACCCAAGAGACACTGAAATGGAAGACAGTGGGAGTCACACAACTGAACTCTCTGAAATGATAGCAAATGAAGAAAAGAAACAACTCTGGGAAGCTATAGAGAAGCTCAAATCAGAAATACTCTCTCAGCTAAAAAATGAAATGACAATCATTATGAAAGAAATGCTGTGTGTATCTAAAGAAGATCAAGATTTAAAAAAATAGAAGAACATAAGAAAATGATGGAAACTTTGAGTGAACAATACAAGACACAAACAGAACGCATGAAACAGATTCAAAGGGAAATAAAGGAAATGAAAAATTCCATGGAAAGTTGGCAAAATTGCTTGAATGAAGCTGAAGATAGAATCTCAGATCTTGAAGACAGTATGGAAGCTTATGATCATGAAAGAAAAGATCTCTTAAAAATAATAAGGAAGCAGGAAACAACTATTCAACAGCTGCAAGACGATGCCAAGAGAAATAGCATAAGATTAATAGGCATAAATGAAAAAGCAGGGGTCAATACGAATGACCTGCAAAGACTATTTGTAGAAACAGTAGCAGAAAATTTTCCAAACATGGGAAGAGAATCTGATATACAAGTAAGTGAGGCATACAGAATCCCAATTAACCATAACCAAAATAAATCTTCACCCAGACATATAACAATAAGGGTATCAGAAATACAGCACAAGAACAAAATACTAAAAGCTGTCAGAGAAAAGAAACAGATCACCTATGAAGGAAAGCCTATCAGAATAATGGCAGACTTCTCAACACAAACCTGTAAGTCAAGAAGAGCATGGAGTGAAGTATTTCAAATCCTGAAAAAAAAACAGTTTTCAACCCAGATTGATGTATATTGCAAAACTATCTTTAAAAATTGATGGAGAAATACGATACTTCCATGACAAAGAACAACTGAAGAAATTTATGAGCACCAAACCAACACTACAAAGAGTACTGAAAGACACTCTAGAAAGAGACAAAGATAGCCACAATCTTAAGAACAACAACAAAAGAAAACCACTAAGCAGGGCAAATAATTAAACAGAAAATGTAGAAAACCAACAACAGAAAGATATCATGGCAAGGATGAGTCAGTACATATCAGTTATATCAATCAATGCAAACGGTCTCAACTCACCAATAAAAAGAAACAGACTGGCAGAGTCGGTTAAGAAACAAAACCCAACAATATGCTGTGTACAAGAAACACATTTCACTCAAAAGGAAACTCACAGACTAAAAATCGAAGGATGGAAAACAGTACTCCATGCAACAGGAAGCCAGAAAAAAGCAGGGGTAGCTATTATGCTTGCAGACAATGTGAATTTCAAACTGAAAATCATCAAAAGAGATAAAGAAGGTTACTACATACCTGTTAGGGGAAAACTTCAATAGGGAGAGATTACAATCATAAACATATATGCACCAAATATGGGAGCACCCAACTATGTAAGCCAATTCTTAATAGACGTGAAAAACCAAATAAACAATAATACAGTTATAATGGGGACCTTCACACCCCACTGTCACGGAGAGACAGATCAACCAAACAAAAAATCAGCAAAGAAATAACAGAACTGAAACAAACTTGTAAACAAATGGACCTAGTAGATGTGTACCAAGTGTTCCACCCATCAACATCAGAATACACATTCTTCTCAGCTGCACATGGGTCATTCTCTAAAATAGATCATATACTGGTCCATAAAACATGCTTAAGTAAATGAAAAGGAACTGAAATAATTCCATGTGTATTATCTGAACATAGTGCAGTAAATTGGAAATGAATGACAAAAAATCCCACGAGAACCCCATAAACACATGGAAATTAAATAATACTCTCCTAAATAACCAATGGGTCACAGAAGAAATTAAAGAAGAAATTAAGCAATATCTACAATTGAATGAAAATGCAAATACAAATTACCAGAACCTGTGGGACTCAGTGAAAGCATTCCTCAGAGGGAAATTGATAGCACTAAACTCCCACATCAGAAAAATGGAAAGAACACACATAAACAACCTAATGATGCACCTCAAACTTCTAGAAAAAGAAGAGCAAATCAAGTCCAAAGTCCAAAGAAGGGAGGAAATTATCAAGATCAGAAGAGAAATCAAGGCAATTGAAACTAAGAAAACAATAAAAAGAATTAATGAATTGAATAGTTGGTTCTTTGAAAGAGTAAATAAAATTGATATACCCCTAGCCAACCTTATCAAGAAGAGGAAAGAAAAAACTCAGATTCCTGCAATAAGAAACAAAAAGTGTGAAATCACTACAGACCCTGTGAAAATACAGAAGATCATCAACACTCCTCAAACTCTTCAATGAAATTGAAAGGGAAGCAAGTCTCCATAACTCATTCCTGAAAACAAGTATAACCCTAATACAAAACCAGAGAAAGACCCAACTACAGGCCAGTCTCCTTAATGAACATAGATGCAAAAATCCTCAATAAAATACCGGTAAATAGAGTACAGCAAGTTATCAGGAAGATTATACACCATGATCAAGTGGGATTCATCCCAGGAATGCATGGATGGTGCAACATATGCAAATTAATACATGTAATACACCATATCAACAGGGCCAAGGACAAGAACTACATGATCATCTCAATACATGCAGAAAAAGCTTTCAACAAAATTCAACACTCATTCATGATAAAAACTCTACAGAAAATCAGAATAGATGGTCTCTACCTCAACCTGATAAAAGCCATATATCATAAACCAACAGCCAACATCTTACTAAATGGAGAAAAACTGAAAACTTTCAACCTAAAATCAGGAACAAGACAAGGATGACCATTATCACCACTCCTGTTCAATGTAGTTCTGGAAATATTAGCCAGACCAATTAGACAAGAGAAAGAAATAAAGGGAATAAGGATAGGAAAGGAAGAAGTAAAATTATCACTCTTTGCAGGTGATATGATACTCCACATAGAAGACCCCCAAAAACCCATTAAAAGACTTCTAGATGTAATAACCAAATTCAGTAATGTCGCTGGATACAAGGTCAACACTCAAAAATCATTAGCATTCCTGTCCACAAACAACAAAGTCACTAACAGAGAAATAAGGGAAACCATACTCTTCACTATAACACCCCAAAAAATGAAATACTTAGAAATCAATCTAACAAAGGAAGCAAAAGATCAATCCAGTGAAAATTACATTACTCTGAAAAAGGAAATCGAAGAAGATTGCAGAAAATGGAAAGATATTCACTGTTCATGGATAGGGAGAACAAACATTGTGAAAATGGCCATCATCTCAAAATTGTTATACAGATTTAATGCAATCCAAATCAAAATACCACTTGCCTACCTCACAGAGCTAGAGAAAGCATTCCTGAAATTCATCTGGAACCAGAAGAGACCTAGAATAGAAAAAGCAATTCTGAGCAACAAAGGCAAGGCAGGAGGCATCACAATCCCCGACTTGAAACTATACTACAAAGCTACTGTTATAAAATTAGCATGGTACGGGAATCAAAACAGACCTGAAGGTCAATGGAATAGAAGTTACAGCCACAACTAAAAACACACTTAGCCACCTTATCTTTGAAAAAGGGGCCAAACATATACATTGGAAGAAAGACAGCCTCCTTAACAAAAGGTGCTGGAAAAAACTGGCTTTCTATATGCCGTAAACTAAAACTAGATCCATGTCTATCACCATGCACTAAAATAAAGTCAAAATTGATCAAAGATCTAAGACACTAAACGTGCTGGAAGACAAAGTTTGTAAAAATCTTGAGGACATAGGAGTAGGCAGCGAGTTCATGAACAAAAATCAAACTGCACGTGAAACACTTCCCAGAATCAACAACTGGGATCTCATTTTACTAAAAAGTTTTTGTGTGTCAAAGGAAATCTCCAACAGAGTGAAAAGAAAATCCATGAACTGGGAAAATATCTTAGTCAACTGTCCATCAGACAAAGGACTTCTAACTAAAACATAAAGAATTAAAAGAAATCAGGCCCCTAAAATTCAAGGACCCAATCCAAAAATGGTCATCTGAGATGAATACACACTTCCCAGAGAAAGAAATACAAATGGCAAATAAATATATGAAAAATGTTCAACATCAATGGTCATTTGGGAAATCCAAATTAAAACAACACTGAGATTCCACCTCACTCCAGAAAGAATGGCCAAGATTAAAAAGTCAACCAACAACAAATGCTGGAGGGGCTGTGGGGAAAAAGGAACTCTTCTCCACTGCTGGTGGGAGTGTAGACTGGTGCAACCACTGTGGAAATCAGTGTGGAGATTCCTCAAGAAGCCAGGATTAGAGATCCCGTTCAACCCAGCTATCCCACTTCTGGGCATTTCCCCAGAAGAATTGAAAACATCGTACCACAGTGATATTTGTGCATCCACGTTTATAGCAACCCAATTTGTAATAGCCAAATCTTGAGAACAACCCAAGTGCCCATCAATCAAGCAATGAATAAAAAAGATGTGGTATTTTTATACAATGGAGTACTACTCAGCTATCAAGAAAGATTGCATTGAGACTTTTATAAGTAAATGGACATGACTTGAGACCATACTCATAAGTGAGATAAATCCAACTCACATGTGTAAATACCGTAAGAAACTGACAAGGTGTATATGATCCAAAATCTAAAATAAATACTGTATAAGGGTAAAAAACTGCTCAAAGAGCCAAAGTAATTGGGAGAGGGGAAAGGAGGAAAGAAGGAAGGGAAAAGGAAAAAGACATAAATCTGTATATATGTACATGTAAGATAACTAAAATGACTATACTGCTGAATGTATTAGTTATTAAGAAAGATCGGTTAATACTCATATGATTAGATCAATTTTACATGTCTATATCTGTTAATGTAAACAACTGTATTGAAGGTAACAATATGCAATATTGCAACCATTTTCAAGTTCATATCATCTTGTTTTGTAAACTTATAATGTTACTGTTGTGGATTTGCTGTTGTTGTTTGTTTGTCTCTTTTGCTTTTTGTCTTTCTTATGTGTCTTTTTTCTCTTAAATAAAAAAAGAATTAAATAGTACATTCATCAATAATTGATGAATCAAAGACAAAAATCTCAAGACAAATTAGAACATATTTTGAAGTAACAAAATTGAGCATACAGCAGTATGTGTGGTGCAGCTGAAGAAGTAGTTCAGGAGAAATGCATTACATATCATGCTTGTGATAAAAATAGGAATAATTACAAATCAGCAAGGTTTCGCTTTGACAAACTTGCAAATAAGAGCTAAATAAACTCAATATGAGCAGAAGGAAAATAATAAATATGAGAACAGAAATTAATACAATTGGAAAGAGGAAAAAGAAAAAATAATCTGAAAGTTCTTTCTTTGGTAATATGTAATGAGAACAATGGATAAATAGATTAGAATGAAAACATAGATATCAAGCTCTATACTTTCCATAGACATTAAAATTGAAATAAGGAAAGTCTACAGTCAACATAATGCATATACATTTGATGCTTTGGATGATGAGTATCTAAAAATCTTAAGAAGAAATCAATAACACAAATAGTCCTTTTGTATGTTAAGTGAGTTCATAATTTAAGACAATAAAGAATTGTTACAAGGCCCAGATGATTTCACTGCTGAATTTTAATGAACATTCAAAGAAGAAATAATACCAATTCTACATAATTACTTTCAAAATATATGATAGAAGAGGAGTAAAATCTCTTTTTTATTTTAGGAGGCCAACATGACTCTGATACCAAAATCAATATCCTGTCAAAAAAGATGAAAAATATATTCAACAACATACAAACTGAGTCCACAAATAGGTAAAAAGAAAAATACATAATGAAAGATAAAGTTATTATAGGAACATAAGGCTGATTGAATATGTGAATTCAATGTAATGTAATACATTAAGAGATGAAAAGAAAAACAAAATATGTCAATTGATGGAAGAAAAATCCTTTGACACACTGATTTTAACACCATTCTTTCTAATACATTCATTTCAAGGTTTGAAATATCCTATGCTAAGTTCAAAATCAATTTCAACAGGTTTTGCCAAATTTGTAGTCATGAAGGAGTTACAGTTGCATCATAGTTTTGTTCAGAATATATTTCCTTCCCCCCAAATTTCTCTGCTTTCACCTAGTCAACTTTTCTTTCCTTCCTCCTCAGTGAGCCACTGTCAATCAGGGATCTTACAGCACTTCTCTGGAAACTGGGTATAGAAAGGAATTTTTAACCTAATAAAAGTTATTCAGTAAAATTCACAGCTAACAACACACTCAGTGGAAGACAGTGTTTTCCCCTAAGATCATAAGCAAGACAAGAATGCACATTGACAATGCTACTTTAGTCAAAGTAGGGAACCCCAAAAAATACTCATTGCCTAAACTCTAGACATTGTGAGTAATTTATGTAGCAAAGGGGAATTAAATATTGCCAGTCAGCTAACTAATAGATGGGAATTCTGTGTTGTCCCAGTAGTCCCAATATATTCACAAGGGTCTTGTTAAGTGGAGGGAGACAGACTCTGTTATGGCTTATATCTAGATGTCTCTCCAAATCCTCATTTGCTCAGAGGTGGAGCTTTTCAGAGATGGCTGAATCTAGGATGTGTGATACTAGAATTAAGGGTTTGTGGTACTAAATCCATGGATTAATTTAGCATAGTTCTGGTTGTATATAACGAGAAGGCCCAACCTGTGTGTGAGTGGTACTAATGAAAAGTTTTAAAGCTGGATGGATATAAATGGAAAGGGAAAGCCAGCTTGCTGATTTTGCTACATGCGACTTGCTGCTTCCTGCCTGCTCTGCCATGAACTGTTTCTCCTCTGTGATGCCCCTCCACCATGCCACTCTGCTTTGGAGAGAGCTGACTATAAACTGAAACTTCTATAAACTGGAAGTTGAAATAAACCACTCTTCCTTCAACTTATGGGTGTTGTATATTTTGTCCCAGCATAAAAAAGTAACTAAGACAGAGTTATAGAGAGATTTGAAGATGTTATATTGTTAACTTCAAAGATAAAAAGGGTTCATGAGTCAAGGAATTTGGACATCATTTAGAAACTTCACAGGAAAAGAAAATCAATCCTCCCCAAAAGCCTCCAGTACATGAGAAAATATTTGTATACTCAACAAAGAACTTACATTTAGAATATGCTCTTGAAAACCTCTCAAAATTCAGCAGAAAGAAATCAGCAATTAGATAAAAATGAGCAAAACACTTGAGTAAACATTTTACTAAAGAGAATATTATGATGATAGGCAATTGTCTAAAAAGATATTCAAAATTCTTAGTCACTGGGAAAATACAGTGTAAAACTATACTGAGTTATCACTGCATCCCTATTAACATGACTAAAATTTTAGAACTCTGATAATAACAAGGTGTGCTGAGGACATAGAGTAGTTGTAAATTACACACATTTCTGGATACGAATTGACTATTTATGCAAACCCACAATACATATGTTGAAGCCCTAATTGCACTGTGTTGTGGCTGTGTTTGAAAATGAGACCCCTAAGAAAGGAAAGTTAGATGAGGTTATAAAGACATGGACTGCTACAACAGTAGTATCCTTATAGGAAAGACAGTAGAGAGGTTGCTCTTTCCCTTTCTTCACTTGTGAGGACTTATCAAGAGGGTAGAAGAAAAAATAAAAAATAAATAATAAAAAAAAAAACCTCACCATGACCAAACTGGCAAGAACCTTGACCTCGAATTTTCAATTTCCAGAATTGTGAGAAAATAGAGGAGTGCCATTTAAGCCACAGGTCCATGGAATTTGCTTATTGTAGCCTGGGCTGACTAGCACATGGTGGTAACATAAAATGGTGCAAATACTTTGGAGAATGGTTTGTGCTGTTTCTTCAAACATACTCTTACTGAGTGATGCAGGAATCCCACTCTATAGAATCCCACTCTACATTTACCCTCTACAGAAAAGAAAAATTTATGTAATACCAAAACCCCCAGAAATGAATGTTTATAACATCTTTAGTCACATAGCATGGAGTAAAACTTCACAGAGGGTAAAGAAGATTTGTAGAAAGAAAAAAAGACTAAAGGGCCAAGCTTTTTCTGAGAAGGCCACTCTCCATTATTAGGAGAGAAAAAGTAAAAGTATGTAACGAATCTGTAAAATACATCAAAAATGACTATGCTTATAGTTTCTAGAATTTAGAAATGACGGAGATAAAAAAAATAGGCTATGTAATACGTTTTGTAAGATTTGTTAATACCTGAATATCTCCCTTACCCCCAAATCCTGTGGCCTACTGAATATTTAAAGAAAACATTGGTTCCCAAAATTTGATTGAGCAGGAAGATTGAAAAAGCTATGCAGTCTCAGCTTGGGCAAAATATCCAATGCCAACTTCTGAGGTGGCCAGGAAAAATAACGACAAACTGCCAAGGAGGCAAAGTCACAGACTCTGGAGCCCAGTGATAAAGAATCTCTTCCCAAAGAGTAGGACTAGTACAACACTGTGGAATGCTCCTGTCCCTGGATATGTCCTAGAGTGGCAACAAACATTTGTTCAGAGCAACAGACTTTAAGGGTTTAAGTGCATTATTCTCACAGCAAGACCAGAAAACTTTTCACTGTCATCGTGCCTTCCCAATCAGAGTTCATAATCATACAGAACAGTGGTGGCTACTTGGCTTGACTTGGGCATGACTTTCGCAGCATCCAACCTGTTTTTCAGCAGCAACATTGTGTGCTGCAAAAATTCCCAGCCCAGCACAGGTGCTGCCCTTGGCAAACATAGGACAAGATGTCATAAAGAAGAGACAAGGCAGACCGTGAAATTTACCTAGCACCAGAACATCAGATAAGATCCATTCATACTGGACGCTCTGAGAACTTTGACCACTGATGTTTTCTCAGAGCTTCTCACATAATGTCCCTTGCCAGACCCACCTTGTTCAAGTTCTATAAAAACAATCCCCGCTTTTCTTTGCTCCCCAAAATGATCTTTTAACCCTTCATCTGCATGCACCCAGGCATATTAAACCTTATGTCTCATTGCTTTCACAAAAGCCTGTTGAGTGGTCTCTTTCTCTCATTGTTCATTACATCTATATATTTCTGTTCTTCCTTAGGGAGGAGTATTTGACATGATTATTCTTTCCTTGTGCTGCCATTGTATTGTGTGTGTGTGTGTGTGTGTGTGTGTGCGCGTGTAAAAAGCACTTGAGAAGAGAGCAACTAGCTCATCTTTTTATTTCAAATTCTCCAGACAAAGTCAAACAATATTCACACCTTGTATGAGGACTACTGTGAATCACACAGAAACCTGAGTGATTTCATTTAATGCCATGACTGAATGAGCCTGAGTGGTCGCACAGCTGGAGACAGGAGGTCTCCTGCAGAAAGTCTTGAGGAAAGAGTGTGTTCTACATCCAATAGAAGAAATTGAATTAGTCTTTGGTGACTAGAAGACAGAGTACTGCAAACATGTGACTTGGGCTGAAGAACACAAAAACAAGTATGATATATTCAAGCATTTTTTCTCCTGATGTGGTCTGTGTGCAACCACAGTATGCAGATCCTCTGTCAGTCAGATCCTTTGATGACTATAAGGCGCAGAGACCTCCCCAACAGTGGTCCCTGCCAACTCTCCATGAACATGCAACAATTCTAACATTCCAACTAATATATATACCCACCTTCATTTTGGAGTAAGAGTTTCTAGTAATTGACTATCATCTTGACCATTTTATTTATACCATAACAAAAGCAGGCAGAAGAGGGAGCTGCTAAGATTGGCAAAATAGTCAAATGGATAAGGAACTCAATTTACTCACCTGAAGCTCATACCTATGAACATCATTTCAAATGATGCCATCGTGCACTCGTGCCATAACATGAAATGTTTTTATATTTACATGTGAAAAAATGGGAAGTAAAACCCTGCACACACAGCTCATTCCTGAAGCATCTCCACTGCAAGCTGGGAATGAGACATGATTATAAAGCCCAAATTTATAATTTTTTTCCATAAAATAACATAAACGGATTAATTCGTGGTGTTTGCCACTATTCACTAATCCAGGCTATATCCAAGTTTTAAATTTTTGGCTAGATCCAGTATTTACCAGCAAAACTCTCCTGATAGGAGAGTTGTACTTCCATTGCTTGACAAGTGCTAATTCTTTTTCAAGTGAATAAAGCTGATGTGAGGAAGGGTTGACATTCAGTTTCATTTCTAGCAAATGCTAGTTTTTACTGGGTTGAAGCAGGAAAAGTATCTTTTTTCATTTTTCCACTTCTGCATCTTGGACTGTTTGTTAGTTTCCTTTTGATAGATGGAGAGAATATGAACATATCATGAGTTTTATTTTTCAGGGCATATTTGATAGAATCAGAGACCTTTTACCCTTCTATATACTGCCTGGAAAAGTCAAATCAAAACCAACATAATATGATTTGCTTCACTCAGACTTCGTTAAAGAAGCTGGGTTTGATGGATAAAACTGTAGCAAGCTGCTTTTTGTCTTTTTCTTTCTAGAAATGTAAGTCTAAGACAAATTCATGGATCAAAGGCTACATGAAATATAAAGTACCTAGTTTTCCATCATAACAGATTTTCTGTTATAGTATGGATAATGTATATAGCCAGCATGAAATATATAAAATCTTAGCAAGTAAACACAACAAAGCAGTATCTTCAAAAGATTTATTCAGTTTCCAAAATTTGCTCAGGGGAATAACTATTCCACTGTTGAATGTTGAAAGAAGACAAATAAGAAAGATATATTTTAAAAGCGTGTCTCAAAATCATCTCTTTGTTCTACCTGAGTTCCAAAATCAGAATGTTGGAATTAAAGAAATGTGAATCTCTATTGATGGCCTAATGCCTATTTCTCACCTGAAAATCTTATAGATTGTGGTTGTAAGAATAGGAACTGGATGGTTAGGGAACTGAGTAGGTGGAAAACTTTTTCCATGTATCCTTATACCTTTAGAATTTTGAACTATGCAAATATGTTAATTAATAAAAATTAACTATTTTGTGTTTCTGTTATTGAACCCAGGGCCTTTACACCGAGCTTCACCCCCATTGGTTTTTCAGACAGTCTTTCTAGGGAGCTATGTTGCCCAGGCTGGGCTTCAATTTACAGCCCCCTTGCTTCAACCTCTCTGAGTACTTGCATTGTAGGTGTATGTCACCAGCTAAAATCTTTCTGATGCTATGCAGCAGGCCATCAAGCTTTGCGCATCATCACATGCACTCCTCTAGAATTTTTAGTTTATTCCACATTTGCCACAGTCTTCCTGACAGAGCCCTTTTCTGGAGAAGCAGTTCCAGGAATGCAGATTGGGAAGAGTGTGAGGGCCATGGCTATGGTTTATTGTCTAGATGCCCCCCAAAGCCTCATGGGGGTTTAAATGTCCCCTCCAAAGTCATAGGGGGCAGGTTTCTCCAAGCTGGCTGAATCTAAAGTTTGTGACTGATTCATAGTCCAATGCTGCGACTAAGGGTATGATTGCTACACCTTCCTGTATACAGAATAAGGAACAGAAAGAGGCTTATCTCTCTGCTCCCTTGTTGCTTTTTTTGTCTCCGCCTACCATGAATTTTCTCTCCTCTGTAAAGCCACTCTGCTTTGGAGCCAGTCAGTTATGGACTGAAACTTCTATAAACTGTGAGCTAAATAAACTTTTCCTCCTTTAACTTTTGGGCATTGGGTATTTTGTCCTAGCAACAAGAGAAAAGTAACTAAGACACCCATTATCTGCAGTAGATCAGTGATTTTTTGTTCCACCATGCCATCTCTTCTTCCTCATTCCTACTCCCTTCCCTGATTCTTTCTGCTGACTTACACGTGCTTTCTTGGACAATAATCAGTTACACTTATTGGATGTATGCTATGTGCTAGATAGTATTCTATGTGCTTTGTGTTCAATGTTAAAATATAACAATAACAATAATGCCACAGAAAAAAATAAAACCATACTT
This sequence comes from Dasyprocta punctata, assembly GCA_004363535.1. Classification (NCBI taxonomy): domain Eukaryota; kingdom Metazoa; phylum Chordata; class Mammalia; order Rodentia; family Dasyproctidae; genus Dasyprocta; species Dasyprocta punctata. The sequence continues at coordinate 4,680 of RJWM01012552.1, read as the reverse complement.
TGGTATGTGGGGCTAGCAGCTTCCAGAACTTCCACAAATACCAAAACCACAAGTGCTCAAATCCTTATGTAAAATGACATGGGATTTACATATAACCTATGATAGCGAGGGCGAACTTTTTGGAGATGAGTGCCCAGACTACCACCCAAGACCTTCTTGTTTTTTGTAAAGTTCCAATACTGCAAATAAACTTGAATACTGAAGTTTTAGTTTAGAAAAAATAATTCATACGTTAACAACTTTCGTCTTAAAAGAAAAGCAAGTAGCATGCATGCATATCTTCCAGTACACTCTGGACCAATTCAAGGTTATTTGCAATATCTAATACAAAATATACACTTTATAAAGTGTTGTATTATCTAAGGAATAAATTCTACACATGCTCAGTGTAGCATTTTTGCAAATATTATTAATTCATATTTGTTGAATTCATGAGCCTAGAGGGCCAAAAGTACTGTCCTTTTTGATCCTCACCATAGAGAAAAGGACACTAACATCAAGGTGGTAACTTGCCACAGTCACACTAGTAAGTGGCAGAAGTGGGATTTGAAACCAGTCTGCTCAGAGTGTTTACCCTTAATCATTTTCTATACTGCTATAGCAGATTAACCTGTTCAATAGGTTATTTCTTTTATAAAATACATATTTTTCTAGTGACTATATATAACCACTGAATATAAACTTCTCCAGGGAAAAAGTGGGCATCTTTTCTTTTATTAGTGTTTGTCCCCCTGGCCTAAAACATTTCTTCTAGAATAAATTATGTGTTATTTCAAACTTAAAAAGAGAGGAAAAAAATACAAATGGAAAAATCTGTTGCACCCAGGCAAGATAGAGGTGAGGATGAGTAAAAGAGTTTGGAGAATGAGTCTTCTCAGTTCCTTCAGTATGCTGGTCCTTTGGGGAGAAGTTTAGAAAGGTAGGTTTCAAACCAATGCAAGGAACTAACCACTTGATCACTGCAAAATTAGATTGTGTTAGGGAATAGTGAGTTGCCTTCTATGAAGGAATCTCAGCAGAGGTTGACAAGTTGACAGAAATGTTGTGAACTTAAGGCATAGCTAACATTGAGAAAAATGCCCCTGGAACTTACTTTGCTTTGAGATTTAAAATGATTCTCTAATTTGTATGATACATGTTACTTTTTCTAAAGTCCCCTAAGTCTGTTTTCTCATATAGCAAATGCTCTTGATCTAATTTAAGACTAATATCTCTCAGCTACACTGAATGATTAATTAGGTACATAAATCTTTGACATTAGTCTCTTCCTTTGTGATTCTCAAAATACTGTGATACTGTTCAGAGATTGTCCATAGTGTACACATTTATTGCTGTATTATAGCTAAATTCAATTACCTTTGTGCTTCAAAGAGACATTACTTCAGCATTATAAAACAGTATTTATAGGTTTAAAGGAATTAATAGCTCCTTCTTATACTGCCACCAAACACTTCCCTTGTGTAAAGTTAAGCATAAATCACAATTTTGTAGATAATCAGATGAAATTGGAGAGAAACTGTAGCTGATACCTTCTAAAATGGTGTTTTAAATTTCATTGTTTTAAAACAGTATTAATTATAATTACAAAGTAATGCTTTTCAAAAGAATTTAACTTTAAAATTTATTAAGTAGCTATGACTATTTATTAATTGATTTCTGTAGTTGAATAAGGAAACTAAAAAGAAAATTTTCTTCCCTTTTCATTAAAAGGATTCATTCTTATAGCAGGATACCTATATAGACAAATTTATACTTTTCTTCTATTTGTGTTTTATTTTGTTTTTATTTTTGTTTGCTACCACCTAAGATATACTTGGTATTATATAAGTCAAATTATTTTAACTAGAGCTAAGAAATGCTATCATATAAATTAGTGGGAATTAGTCTAAATTATAGTGTACAATAGATAAATTAGAGCATTGTTATTCAGTTTTCAGAATTCCTTTAAAGTGAGAATCCTTTGAAGATCAAAGTCTTCTATTTTCCTTAAAGTAAGATTTCAGCTACTTTCCACTTATATCCAAATTTTCCAGCACTTTCTATTATATAAAATGAAGGATATCAGTATCTTTGGGGCTTAAGATTTTACAATTATCTGATAGAACTTCTTTTTTATTTTCATTTGCTCATTGTACCATTTCAGTTTGTAAAGACTGTCTCAACACAGCCTCTTAATTTCAAACTTGCTATCATAGCTGAAATCAACTGGATGTTATGAATTGTCAGAATTTATTCCTCTGAAAAAATAAGACTATCTTTTCCTACTGTTTCTCCCAATTGTAACTTGATTCATGTCCATTTGAAGTTGGAACACTCTGAAAATGATATCACTATTACATAAATTAGCCTATCAAGGAAGGCCTGAAACTGCTTTTTAACTTCTTTCAAAGGAGATGAGAGATTATCAGGAGTCATATAAATATGACTCAATTACTGAAAAGAGTTTGGGCAAAGATGTTACCAACAATGCCTGCTCATCAAAAGAATTCTTCAGAAAACCCAAATACTATTTACACTGCATTCATCTTCTGCAGCATATTATATTCACAAGGCTCTATATCTATGTATTACATGTTTTGATCCATCTTAAGGTAAAAATGAATCAGGTTAACTTCCTAGAACAAATGTGCAAACTGTTGGAAAACATATGTTTCAATTAAACATGATTCAAAGTAGGTTTTTATGGCTGTGAACTGAATACAAGGGCCATTAACCATTTTATGTTTCCTTGCTCATTATCCTATAATTCACTGTTGTAGTTGTGTGTATAAATTACTGAATGCTGGTTAAAATGTTTACTTCTGTGTCCATCTTTCATTTGATCCTCCTTCAGTATATCTTTTTTTCTTTGAAGCAATTTTATTTTTTTTTATTTTAAAGAGAATAAAACAAAACAAAACAGAACAAAGCAAATCAGAACAGTACAATGCAAGCAACGCACGACTTCACAACAAGACGACAGGAAATCAGTATATCTTCATACAGAATCAGAGAACAAAATTTCAAAGGAAAGATCTAATTGTTTTCATCAGTTATTCTGAATTTGGCAGCACCCCATCTAGGTGTTCTGCTGGTAGGGTAGAACAGCGAGTTTTTCTGAGGAAGCTTGAACAAAACAAAGCAGCACGGTGCAAAAAACAGGTGGGTTAATACTATGTTACCTTAGGTTACTTTCCCTACAAGATTGAACTAAAAAGGGATTTCCTTATCATGCTAGCTCTCCTTGACTGAGCCCTTTATGACTGAGTGCTGTGACTATCTTCTTTTTAGAAAACTAGTCTGTTATCTAAGTTTCAGTTTGGTTATGAACCATGTTATAGTTTGTATCTAGATGTCCTCCCAAAACCTCATACAGTCATGTGGGGCAGTCTTCTCAGAAGTGGCTGAACCTACTTTGTGATTGATTCGTGGTGCAGTGCAGGGATTAAGGGAGAGAGTGCTACACCTGACCTAGGGCAGGTAGCCTGCACACAATGTAAGAGACAGAAAGAGGCTTGTCTCCTTCTCCCTATGTTGTTGCTTTTGCTGTCTTCTACCATCAGAAACTGTTCTCCTCTGGTAAGTCACCCTGCCTTGATGCCAGCCAGACTGAAACCTCTACAAACTGTGAGCTAAATATATCTTTACTCCTTTAACTTTGGGTGTGGAGTGTTTTTTCTCAGCAACTATTGAAAAGCAACTAAGACACACCATTTGGCATGAGTTGTTCGTTTTTCATACACATTTTTTTGACCTACTGGGGCCTAATGTAGGAATTCAGTCTAAAACAATGGCCTTTCATGAATTTAACAGTATCATATCTGTAGTTATACGTGTGTATATCTATATATTTATCCATCCATCCAGCTAATATACATTTGAGAATTATTTACTTTTTCATCCAGCATTTTATAATCTTGTCCCTTAAAGGAAACTATTTTCTTTACAAAAAAACTTTCCCACATTTTAATATTGCCCATGAAAAATGTATACCATCAGTATGCCAAAAAGAGGAGCATTTAAAAAATAATCTAATTTAAGAAAATTTTTTTTCTTTTTTTTTAAAAGAGTAACAGGTTGTGAGAGGTTTAATACCTGAACACAGTGCACCTCATAAAATTATTTTATTTTATTTTAAGGTTTTTATTTTACTTTTACCTGGCACATAGTAATTGTACATATTTATGGAACATAGTTGATGTTTCAATGCAAGTATGTATTATATATCGCACTAAAAAACACAACTAGTATTTGCATTGCCTCGAACAAAGATATTTGTTTGCTTATATCTAGTTTAATTCTCCAAAATTTACTTTAAGCAAGAGACCTCCAGTGGGTTATGTCTGTTTGACAAATAAGGGCATCAAGAAAATTTAAATAAGAATATCCCAAAAAGATACTCTCAAGCTTTGTTTTTGTTTGCGTGTGTGTGTGTGCAGGGGAACAGGAGTAGAACTCAGGGCCTTTGCATTGAGCTACATGCAGTCCTGGTTTTGTTTTTTGTTTTTGTGGTGTTCTGTTATGTTTTTTGAGAGAGAAACTTGATAAATCACTAAATTCCTAGGCTGGACTGGCATTGCAATCTCTCTGCCTCAACCTCCCAAGTAGCTGAGATTTACAGGAAAGCACTACTATGCCCAGCCTTAACTTTTTTTTTTTTTTTTTTTTTTTTTTTTTTTTTTTTTTTTTTTTTTTTTTTTT
>RJWM01012551.1:0-56222 GCA_004363535.1 Dasyprocta punctata | reverse complement strand
TATCTCACTGTAGTTTAAATTTGAATTTGGTGTTGAGAACCCTTTCATGGCTTTTAACCATATGAGTATCTTCCTTAGTGAAATATCTTTTAAGTTATTTGACCATTTTTTAAAAAAAGTTAGCTTGTCGTTTTATTGTTGATTTGTAGGGATTCTTTATATATTCTGTACAAATCACTTGTCAGAAATATATATTGCAACAATTTCCCTGTCTAAGGTAGTCTTACTCATTTTCTCAGTGCTGTTCTCATGTAAGGAGGGATTTAAAGTCTAATTAATCTATTATTTTCGTGTGTGTTTAGTATCTCTTTTTATTTTAAATAGAATTTAGAAAAATGATACACACTTTCAAAACAAGATGATAGGAAGTTAACAATGGTTATTATACTGCATATTGTTGTCTTCAGAATAGTTGCTCAAATTACCAGAGATTAGCATGCAAAATTGGTCAAACAATATAAGCACTAACTGTTCCTTTCAACGAACTAATAGAATGTGTAGTACAATTATCTTAGCTATCATATATATATGTATACATATATATAATCTTTTCCTTCCTTCTTTTCTCCTTTCTCCCATCCCAGTTGTTTCCTTTTAAGCAATTTCTTTTCCTTTCACAATATCTATTGTACCTTTTGGATCTTATTTAATATTTCAGTTTCTTATACGAGGGAGACAATACAATGTTTACATATACAAGTCTGATTTATTTCACTTAAGAGTATGGTCTTGAGTTGCATCCATATATAAAAGCCTAAAGTTTTTCTTTACAGGTGGGTAATACTCCATTGTATAAAAATATCACATCTTTTTTATCCATTTCTTTTTTGATGGGCATTTGGGTTGTTTACAAAATTTAGTTATAAGAAGTTGTGTTGCTATGAGCATGGATGCACATGTATCTCTGTGGTATGACATTTTCAATTCTTCTGGAAAAATTCCCAAAAGAGGAATAGCTGGGTCGAATGGGACCTCGAATCCTAGATTCTGAGCAGTCTCCACACTGATTTCCACAGTGGTTGCACCAGACTACATTCCCACCAACAGTGGATAAGTCTTTCTTTTTTCCCACAGCCCCAGCAGCATTTGTTATTGGATGATTTTTTGATGGCAGGCATTTTTTCTGGGGTGCGTTGGAACCTCAGTATTGATTTAATTTGTATTTTTCGTATGGCCAATGATGTTGAACATTTTTTCACATATTTATTTGCCATTTGTATTTCTTCATCTGAGAAGTGTATATTCATTTCAGATGCTGATTTTTGGATTAGGTCTTTGAATTTGGGGGACCTGATTGTTTTCAATTCTTTATATGTTCTAGATACAAGTCCATTGTCTGAGGAATCGTTGGTTAAAATTTGCTCTCAATTTGTGGGTTTTCTTTTCACTCCGTTGGTGATTTCTTTTGAGGTGCAAAAACTTTAATAAGATAAGATTCCAGTTGTCAATTCTCTGAATTACTTCCTATGCAGTTTGGTTTTTGTTCATGAATTATCTGCTTACCCCTGTCTTCAAGATTTCTACCCACTCTCTTTTCCAGTAGATTGAGTGTTTCTGTTTTAATATTTAGATCTTTGGTCGATTTTGACTTTAGTTTAGTGCATGGTGATAGACATGGGTCTAACTTTAGTCTTCAGCATATGGAAAGTCAGTATCATTTATTAAAGAGGCTATCTTTCTTCCAGTGAACTTGGTGGTTGAGTGTGTTTGTAGTGTGTCTGCCTCTTCTAATCTGTTCCACTGATCCTCAGGTATGTTTTTTTTTTTTTTTGGACCAGTACCATGCTGATTTTATCACCGTAGCTTTGTAGTATAATTTCAAGACAGGGATTGTGATGCCTCCTGCCTTGCCTTTGTTGCCCAGAATTGCCTTTGCTATTATAGGTCTCTCCTGGTTCCAGATGACTGTTAGGAATATTTTATCTAGGTCTGTGACGTATGCTAGTGGTGTTTTGATTGGTATTTCATTAAATCTGTGTAACAGTTTTGGGAGTATGGCCATTTTCACAATGTTGGTTCTTCCTATTCATGAGCAAGGAATATCTTTCCATTTTCTGAGACCTTTTTTGATTTATTTCTTCAGGGTATTGTAATTTTCAATGTATAGATCTTTTGCTTCCTTTTTAAGATTGATTTCTAAGTATTTAAAATTTTTGGATGTTATTATGAAGGGTGTGGTTTCCCTAATTTCTCCCTAAGTGAGTCTGTTTGTGTACAGGATGTCACTGAATTTTGAGTGTTGACTTTGTATCCAGCTATGCTACTGAATTTAGTTATTAAATCTGTAAGTCTTTTGGTGGAGTTTTTGGAATCTTCTATGTAGAGTATCATGTCATCTGTGAATAATGATAATTTCCCTTCTTCCTTTCCTATCCTTATTCCTTTCATTTCTCTCTCTTGTCTAATTGCTCTGGTTAATGTTTCCAGAACTATACTGAATAGGAGTGGTGATAGTAGACATCCTTGTCTTGTTCCTGATTTTAAGTTGAAAGCTTTCAGTTTTTGTCCATTTAGCATGATGTTGGCTGTTGGTTTTTCATAGATGGCTTTTATCAGATTGAGATAAAGACGATCTATTTCAATTTTCTGTAAGGTTTTTATCATGAATGAGTGTTAGACTTTATCAAAAGCTTTTTCTGCATTTATTGAGCTGATCATGTGATTTTTGTCTTTGGCTCTGTTGATACAGTGCTACAATTATTCATTTGTGTATGTTTAACCTTCCCTGAATTTCTGGTATGAATTCCACCTGGTCATGGTGTATAATATTCTTGACAATTTGCTGCATTCTGTTTGCTAGTATTTTATTGAGGAATTTTGCATCTATGTTTATTAGGGAGATTGGCCTGTAGTTGTTTTTGGTTGAGTCTTTCTCTTGTTTTGGTATCAGGATAATACTTGCCTACAGGAATGAGTTAGGGAGAATTGCTTCCTTTTCAATTTCATTAAACAGCTTGAGGCGTATTGTCATTAAATTGTCTCTAAACTTCTTGTAGAATTCAACTGTAAATCTATCAGAACCTGTGTTTTTCTTTGTTGATAAGTTTTTAATTACATTTTCAATTTTATTAACTGATATTGGGTTATTCAGAATTTTTGTATTTTCTTGATCCAGCTTTTGTAATTCATATGTTTCTAGCAATCTGTGCATTTCTTCTGTGTTTTCCATCCTACGGGAGTAAAGATTTTCAAAGTTGGTATTAATGATCTTCTGAATTTCCACCAGATCTATAGTGATTTGACCCTTTTCATTCCTTATTGCATGAATTTGAGTTTTTTCTTTCCTTTTTTTTTGATAAAGTTGGCTAGGGGTTTATCAATTTTATTTATTCTTTCAAAGAACCAACTGTTTGATTTGTTAATTCTTTGTGTTATTTTCTTAGACTCAATTGCATTAATTTGTGCTCTGATCTGTATAATTTTCTCCCTTCTTTAGGCTTTGGGCTTGATTTGCTCTTCTTTTTCTAGTAGCTTGAGGTACAGCATTAGGTTGTTTGTATGTGCTTGTTCTGTTTTCCTGATGTGAGAATTCACCACTGTAAATTTCTCTTTGAAGGTTGCTTTCATTGTGTCACACAGGTTTCTGTAAGTTGTATTTCTATTTTCATTTGATTGTAGATATTGTTTAATTTCCTCTTTAATTTCATGTGTAACCCATTGTTTGTTCAGGAGGATATTATTTAATTTTCATGTGTTTATGGAGTGTTTGTGGTTTCTTTTTTCATTAATTTCCAATTTCATTGCATTATGATCTGATAAAATGCATGGAATAATTTCAATTCCTTTGCATTTACAGTTTTCTTTTTTTTTGTGGTACCAGGGATCGAACTCACAACCTTGTGCCTGCCAGGCAGGTTCTTAAGCCACTGAGCCAAACTCCCAGCCCTCCTTTGCATTTACTTAAGCATGTTCTATGGGCTAGTATATGGTCTATTTTACAGCACATCTCATGTACAGCTGAGAGGAATGTGCATTCTGATGTTGTTGGGTGGAATACTCTGTAAATGTCTGCTAAGTTTATTTGTTCACAAATTTGATTCAGTGCTGTTATTTCTTTGCTGATTTTTTATTTAGTTGATCTATCTGTTTGTGACAATGGGGTGTTAAGGTCCCCCATTGTAATTATGCTATTGGTTATTTGATTTTTCATGTCTGTTAATATTTGTCTCATATAGTTGGGTGCTCCCATATTTGGTGCATATATATTTATGATTGTTACTGCTTCCTGTTGAAGTTGTCCCCTAACAAGTATGTAGTGACCTTCTTTATCTCTTTTGATCATTCTTGGTTTGAAATTCACATTGTCTGCAAACAGAATAGCTACCCCTACTTTTTTATGGGTTCCTGTGGCATGGAGTATTGTTTTCCATCCTTTGACTTTCAGTTTATGAATTTAATTTTGAGTTAAATGTGTTTCTTGTATACAGCATATTGTTGGATTTTGCTTCTTGATCCACTCTGCCAGTTTGTTTCTTTTGCTTGGTAAATTGAGGTCATTTACATTAATGGTTATAACTGATACGTATTGACTTGTCTTTGTCATATTATCTACATGCTTTCGTTCCCTACTTTTCTCCTCTGTTTAACTGCTTTCCTTGCTTGATGATTTCTTTCTATTGTTGTTCTTGGAAGTGTGATCATTTTCATCTCTTTCTAGAGTATCTTTCAGTACTCTTTGTAGGATTGGTTTGGTGGTCATGAATTTCTTCCATTGTTCTTTGTCATGAAAGTATCTTATTTCTCCATTAATTTTGAAAGATAGATTTGTAGAGTACATCAGTCTGGGTTGGAAGTTATTTTCTTTCAGGGCTTGAAATAATTCACCCCCAACTCTTCTTTACTTGATGGTTTGTGTTGAGAAGTGTGCCATGATTCTGATAGGCTTTCCTTGGTAGGTGATCTTTTTCTTCTTTCTAATAGCTTTTAATATTCTGTTCTTGTGCTGAATGACTGGGATTTTGATTATTATGTCTGGGTGTAGATTTATCTTGGTTTTGACCAAATGGAGTGCTATATGCCTCACTTATCTGTATGTTAGATTCTTTTCCCATACTTGAGAAATTTTCTGCTATTACTCGTGCAAAAAGTTTTTTAGTGTCATTAGTGTTGATGCTGCTTTTTCATTGACACCTATCAGTCATATATATATATATATATATATATATATATATATATATATATAGTTTTTTTTTGTGCTGTCTTGGAGCTGTTGAATTGTTATTTCCTGGTTCTTTGTTATTTTTAAGAGATCGTTCCTCTCATGATCACTAGCTGCAATCTTGTCTTCAAAGTCTGAAAGTGTATCTTCAGTTTCATTCACAAGGTTTTGCCAACTTTCAATGGAATTTTTAATTTCCTGAATATCTCTTTGAATTTGTTTCATGCATTCTAATTCTTTCCTATACTGTTCATTCAAGATTTCTGTAATTTTTCTATTCTCGTCTATTGTTTTTGGTCTGTGTCTTCCTTAGATATGCTCAGCAATTCTTTCATTATGGTTGTCATTTCTTTTTTTACTTGAGAGATTATTTTTGATCTGATTTCTTTTACAGCCTCATGGAGTTGTTTCTTTACTTCAGTTGCTATCATTTCAGAAATTTCAGGTGTATAACTTCCATGTCTCCTGGACTTGTTCTGGGTGGGCTGAGGTCTGAGATTGCATTTTGTTCCTTTGTCTTGACATTTTGTATTTCAAAAAAAAATTTTTTTTTCTGTGATGATTCTTTTGAGTTTTGGGGTCAGTAGCAGTATCACTAGTATCAAGGCCTCTCTAGGAAAAGTTCTATTCTTCTGGGATATCTTCTGTGTGTAGGAGACTCTTGGTTTGTGTCTACCCCGAGATCCTACCTTCTCAATTAATTGACAGTGGAATGCTGGTTTCTGTTTTGTCTCAGGCTTCAGCCTTTTGGTGTAGGGCTGTGTTAAGGTTATTACCCTGGACCTTCCTAACGTTGTTGCACAAGGAAGAAAAACTGATTACAACAGATATGACATCCTAACTTCAGTTGTACAATTAGCGATGATGATAGCATCAAGCATAAGTTGGAAATTGACAAGTTGTGGTAGCCATTGATTTTGTACTTTAGTTCACAGGAGCAAAGTCTATAGTTATACAACAGAACCAATCATAAATTAGTGTTTCCCTTGTTATAGTAAAGTTACCATGGGTTTATCCAGAAAAGCTGGTTTGCTACATCCTGGGTGCTTCCTGCACTTGCTGCCCAGCCTGCAGTGAAGGGGAATGGGCCAGGCATTTGGGTTCCTCTGGGCTGAGGTTCCCAGAATGGTGGAAAGGCAATGGGCAGGGTTTCTCCCCTCCTGGGTGGCTCAATGTAGTTCCTGGGGTGGTGGAGAATCAATAGGCAAGATTTCTTTCCTCCCATATGGCTCACTGAGGTTCCCCTGATGGTGGTGAGACGATTGGCCTAGTATCATTTTTATACCCTAAGAAATCTTTATCAACTGCTGAGATTGCAAATATTGCTCTCGTGTTTTATTCTAACTGTATGACTTTCACTTTTTTGTTTTGATAGGTTTATGATTTGTCTTCAGTTATTTATGTGTATAGATTAAATGTGAGGATGGGGTTCAGATTGACTTATTTCCACATGAATAAAAAGTCATTCTTTCACTGTTTGTTGGAAACATTTTTCTATGGCCATTGAATTGACGTAAGACCTTGCAAAGTTATTTATTTATGTTGTGATACTGATGATTGAACCCAGTAGCTTGTTAATACTAGGCAAACACCTTCCTGCTGAACTATATACACAGTTCTTTTTGTTTTTATTTTTTTCAGGTCTTGCTAAGTTGCTTCAGGTGATCTTCTGCTTCAGTCTCCTGAATAGTTACAGGCATGCACCATTGTACCTGACTACAAGGTTAATTCTTTTAAATTAAAATGTTCAGAAAGGTGCCTCATTTCTCTGAGCACACACACTGCTCTTGAGTGTGTCCTATATCTATGTCTAGCAAATTGTCTTAGCTACGTTTTTCTTTTCTTTTCTTTTCTTTCCTTTTCTTTTCTTTTCTTTTCTTTTTGTTTTTTGTTAGGGGGATTAGTTACTTTTCTTGCTGCTGAGACAAAACACCCAATATCCTGAGTTAAAGGAGGAAAGGTTTTTTTTCTGCTCGCAGTTTGCAGAGGTTTCAGGTCATAGTCGGCTGATTCCAAGGCAAGGCAGCATAGCAGAGGGGCATCACAGAGAAGAAATTATCCACGGCAAGCAGGCAGAAGGCAGGGAAGCAGCAAGGAGCTAGCCTGCTTTTCCTTTTTGCCTCATCCTGCCTACCAGCCTTTTGGGTGGTGCCAGCCAAATCTACAGCATACATTGGTTCACAAATGCTCCTGTTATAATTCAGTTTGCAAGCAGAAGCATTCAACAAAATTTTGCTTTCATTCACAATTTCCCACCAGGTGACAAACACAGCCATGGGCATCTCCTCCCACTCCAAACATAGCCATCTTCCCCAAATTGTAAAGCAAATTAAGTTCATAAACTGAAGTACCACTGTATGCTAATTCCAATCAGTGTATTAATTTAGTATCACACACTCTTCATTCCAGCATCACACACTCCAGATCTAGCCAGCTCTGAAAATTCCCACCTATTAGCTCATGAGGTTAAGATTCAGTTTATCAATGTTTTCAAAAACATTAATTGGGATTTCAATAAGAATTATTTTAAGTCTATAGATCATGTTGATCTCTTAATGAGGCTGAATTTGGCAATCCATGAACATGGTATATCTCTTCATTTATGTGGTCTTTGATTTTGTTCATCAACATTCTTTATTTTTTAGCATACAGATCTTCTGTATACGTTTCATTTTTTGGAGGGGTGTTGGGAATTGGATTGTTTTAAAATTTTTTTCCACATGAATATTGCTAATAAAAAGAAACATGATTGTTCTGGTGAACTGACTTTGTATCCTGAAATCTTACTAAGTTTTAGGAGCTTTTATAAATTCTTTGGTGTTTTCTATATAGATAATCATATCATCTGCAAATAGAATCTATATTCTTTCTTATTATTTCCCTTTTTTGTTGTAATTGGCTAAGACTTTGTGTACAGTGTTGAAAAGGAGTGAGATCTGTACTTTGTTATTGACTTGATGCAGAAATCATGCATCTTTCACCCTTAAGTATATTGTTAACTGCAGATTAATAGGTATACTTTATCTGGTTGAAGAAGTTCCCTTCCATTTCTGGATTATTATAAGCTTTAACATGAATTGGTGCTAATTTTGTTAAATGCCTTTTTGGATTAATTGATATAATTATTTATTTTTTCCTTTAAATGGTTTAATATGGTAGATTGTATTGATTTGTAATTATTAAACTAATACAACACAAATCTGTATTGATTTGTAATTATAGCAAATGATTGCTATAATTTTTTTGAAAAAAATTTGCTCATACATTCATGAAGGAGTTTAGTCTGTAGTTTTCTATTTGCCATTAATGTTTATTTTGTATCAGGGTAATACTGGCTTCATAAAATGAATGGGACATGTTTCTTTCACTTTAACTTTCTGAAAGAAATTGCATAGAATTAGTGTCATTTCTTCTTTAATTATTCTGTAACATTTTCCAGTGAAACTATCAGGTTCAGAAACATTTTTGGAAGATTTTAAACTGAAGATTCCATAGTAATGTTAAGTAAATCAATAATGTTTAATAAAGGACTATTTAGGTTATCTACTTCATGTTGAGTGAATTTTGGTCAATTGTGAATTTATAGAAATTGTTTGATTTCCTGTAAGTTTTTGAATTTATATATTCTCATGTTAGTAGTATTTCCTTATTTCTTTTAATAGCCACACAATGTATTGTGGTGCTCTCTTTTTCATTCCCAATACTAACAATTTTTCTGTTCTTATCTGTCCGTATTGCCTGATGCATTTTAGTTTTTCCCAATCATTTGAAAAATGTTCAACTTGGTTAATTTTTATTATCTATTTCCCTGATTCTGCATCACTCTTACTGTTTTTTTTTTCTCTTAGTTGCTTTGGTTTAATTTTGATATTCTCTTTCTAGCTACTTGTGGTGAAAGCTCAGACTACTGATTGGAGACCTTTCTTTTTCACTAATGTAAGCATTTGACAGTATAAATTTCCCTTAAAATACAGCTTAGGTATATCCCAAATGTTTTGTCATGTTCTATTTTAATCTAATTCAATTAAAATATTTTCATATTTTTCTTGAGATTTCTTTTTGGACTCATAGATTATTTTGAAGTGTGTTGTTTAATATACCACTATGTGGAGATTTTCCTTTTGTCCTTTACTGATTTCAAGTTAATTCTGTTGTAGTTTGAGAACTTGTTTGTATGGATTCAATTATTTTAATTGAATGAAAGTTTGTTTTATCAACCAGGGTCATGGTCCATTTTGGTAAGTATTTAATGTGTGTTTGAAAAGAATGTTTATTTTACTTTTATTTGAGGAAGTTGTTCTATAAATGTTAATAAGATATAATTTGTTGTTGATGATGATACTCAGTTTATATGTATCTAAGAGCAGAAATTTCCTTTCTACTTCTTGAGCCAGAACCATAAAGATTCTTGTAGAGCTCTCTGTTTCTGATAATCCACATTAGGGTTTTAGGTTTTGTTGTGTTCAGGTCTATGAATAACGGAGGGGGAAAAGGTTCATTGATAACTGGTTCAGTACTACTTGAATTCTGGATTCAGTCTTCTACCCATCTATTTATTTTATAGATTCTTAAGAATGTTCTATGTATTCTGTTGATGTTTTAAGTTGATTTTTATTTGAGGAACTACCTCCTCCAAATTCAATCTATGAGGCTGTGTATAGGGTGGACTTCAGCCCAAGTTCTCTGTTCCCTAATCAGGCCAGTTAATGTATTCTACCCCAAAACTGGTTGAAGAACAGGCATGTGACTTATGCTATAAGTAAGTCGTTTCTGAGACTTAAATGGGAATGAGTGGGAATCAATATCCCTTTCACTAGGGATACTGAACTGGTAGGGTGGAATCACAGTTGCTTGGGAAATATTTGCTCAAGAGTGAAAGGCACACTGAGGAAAATAAACTAGAGAAGGAGAGAGACAAATTCCTAATGAGTTTGCTTAAGAACCTAGATCCAGCTACTCCTGAAGCTAGTAGGTATCTTTTACATTCTGGATTGTTAGGAACCTAAGCAAAGCAAAGCAAAACAAAGCAACAAAAAACTACTTTTCCTGCCTCAGCTAGTATCAGTTGATGATTCTTTCAACTAATACTAGAGGAGTCCTAATACATAGTAATATATTTTAAGTTCTCCTCTTATCTCATTTTCCTCAGTCACGATTGTATGGACCCACTGGCCTCTTAAGCCTAGGGTATCATCCCCTTTCTTGAGAGAGCAAATGGATGATTTTATGGTTTTTCTAGCAGAAATGGCTGTCCTTAGAGAATCTCAGCATGAAAACTGGGAAGAGAATCTGGGTCTCAGCACGAACCCAGAGTGTACGTTTGCAAGTCTGTGTCTGTTGGCAAGATTAATGTGAAAAGCAGGCAGTATGCCAGGGTTTATTTTTAATAATCAGCAGTCCATTTTACTTTTGAAATGTGCTACAGCTTCCTATGATGAAAGAGAGAAGATGGTTCATCCCTCCTTTGCCTCATCCCATGTAATCTATGTATCTGGGAATTTGGAGATGATATAACTTATTTGCTCCTTGGACTTAGTATTCAACAAAGAAAAAAAATATGAATGGGGGTGGAATAAAACTAGCCTTTATAGAAATGGGAAAGTAAAATTGTTTGTTTTTCTGCAGTATTTTGCTAATTCTTCTAAAGTTCATTAGGATCTCAGAATATGGAGTTGGTAACGTTTTGGTTATGTTGATGAGGCATGTGCCCAGCATGAATATGAGGAACCATGGAATCATGAATGCAGTGAGGTTGTGGCCCAAAATGGTACTGAGAGGGGGATCCTTGAGGATTCTAACCAAAGTCACAAGGAGAGTTAACAGTGGAGTAGGAACTATCTTGTGCCATAGATTCTTCCATCCACATCCCAAGATCTTCCCTTTGTAGCTCGCAGCAGACAGATCTCATTTATAAATAGCTCACACATCGCCAGAAGTGTGCCTTTTGGGGGATACCCAGGTGGGGATGCACCCGCTTGGCTTGGCCATTTCTGTTTGTACCTCATCCCTCTGACAGTCTCCATGGGGAGAAGATATTTTTTTGGAATAGCTGAACTTTGCCAGGAAAAGTCTGAGGTATAGAGGATGCAACCAAAAGTACATCACTTTCTTGTCAATGGAAAGTGAATAAATGACAAGGGTCACTTAGGGATGGATGCCTTGCAGTCAGCCTGACCTTACTGCTGAAAAAGGATTTAGGGAGAAGCTCTTCTGTGCCTTGCTTTGTGTTTTAAAAATGTTGGGAGTCCCGTCTGTCCTTGCCCTCCAGAAGCTCACAGCCCCCATGAAAGAGGCAGATATGGAAGCAGTCGTTACACAGGGTCATCAGGGCTGGGTCACTGCTATATCCCAGTCAGGACAGGTCAAGAAGGGAGCTGTCAGCTCTGCCAGGTTAGGGGTTAGAGAAGACTTCATCAAAAGAACACAATTCCACAGTTTGATATTGAAAGGTATCCCAAGTTCTCTAGGAAGGTCAGGCACAAAGAGAATTCCAGGCAAGGGGACTGCTTTTTCAACTGTTTTCTCTTATGATATTTGTATTATTCTGCCCTTTGTCAGTCTGTCTGGTTTCCCACAGACCATTTATTGCTATACTGAACATCTTTGTGCCTCAGCTTACTTATCTGTAAAGACAGTGTAATCACAATGCTCCTTTATTAGAGCTGTTTTGAGGATTGAACTGTTTAATATGTATGAGTATGTACAATATATATGGGCAGTGTCCTATGCACAGTTAAAACTTAGTAAATGTTTTAAAATACAGCACTTCATGTAGAATAGGTTCTTGAAAGCATTTTCTTCATTAAAATGCTCCTCAACTCCAAAGACCCTCTCATCTAAAATAAAAACTTAACTCTGTCAATTTGAAACCTCGTGGTCACTCTCAAAGAGCATCTGTCTTATTACTTCTTTTGTTGCTATAACTGAATACCAAAAAGTGGCTAATTATAAATAATAAAGGTTTATTGGCCAGGTATACTAATGCACACCTGTAATGGCAGCTTTTTGGGAGGATGAAGCAGAAGAATTAAAAGATTGAGCTCAGCCTGGGCAATTTAGCAACTTAATGTGACTTTCTCTCAAAACAAAAAATTAAAGAAGATCTGGAGATACAGTTAGTGTAAAAGCTTTTCATTTAATCCCCAGAACTAGAAAAAAAAGTTTATTCATTCAACTCATGGGTCTTGAGGTTGAGGGTCTAAGGTAGAGGGTCGACATCTGTTGAGGGTCTTCCTGCTGGTGGAGACAACACTACGGATCCCAAGGTGTTGTAGGATGTCACATGGCAAGACAGTAAGCTTGTTACCTTGAGCCTCTTTTCCTCTTGTTATAAAGCCAATAATGTGATCACAAGGACTCGAGCCTTATGACTTCATCCAGTCTCAATCATCTCCCAAACACCCCCACCTCCAAATCTATTAATTTATGTTTTTGAAGATTAAGTTTCAGCATAAGTTTTGGAGGGACCAAACACCCTGACCATGGCAACATGTACCTCTTGAATTAGCAAATTCTCTGATCTATATTGTTGTCACATAGTGATTATGTGAGATTAGAGAAACACCTACTACTAAAGTTGGGAAAACACAAAAGAAGGTAACTAGGGGTCAGTCCTAAGACTTAGGGGGTGACTGGGAAAACACAATGTGCTTGGATTCAATATTCAATGATAAATGGTCCCCATCCAGCCACCTCACTTTCTGGTTTGTAGTTGCTTTGACATGAAAAGCATCATCATTGAGAGGATGCTATCTGGTTGGGCAGAGAGATCACAGAGAATCTCAGACGGATCCTCCAGCAAGTACTCCAAACAAGGCTATCAAGAAAGGAAAGGTGTTGGTCTACAGAACTATACATAAGGCACTATGCAAAGCATAATGTGGGCATAATAATGTAAGGTCTCTCCTTTCTCCTTTTCTTTCATTAGTTCTTTAAGTCAAGGGAGGTAGAGTTTCAAGAATCCCAGCAAGTCATGTATGCTGCTGAGGACAGTCCAGAAATAGCAGCATATTTACTAGGGACCCAGAAGAATGGAGGTGACAAAGACCCCCAAGGAGGTGTTAGACTGAAGTACCACATCAGAGAATTCTGAACTGAAGACAGGAGGAAATGAGACCTGGTCACCTGGGCTTTTCACTTTGGTAACTGGGGATGGCCCATCTACAGACTGGAATTTTGGCAGCAATAGTCATTTCAGTTTATGTCTGTCATCTTCCTGACTCAATATTTTTCATGTTACTTCCTGTTTTCATGTTGTTTCCTATTTATATATTATTAAATCATATTTCTGATAATTTTGTGAGAGGGACAGTTGGCAGGCAGATCTATCTCATATTTTATATGATCCCAGGAGGTATAGGTGGAGTATCTATGGATAGTAAGTTTAGACAAAAAAGGGGGCATCAATCCATGAAAACGATTACTGGGCAAGCTTGTGGGAAAACACACTGACAAAGAATTTACACACAGCCAGCTGTCTGGAGGAAACTGCAAATTGCCTAATTTGAAAATAACTGTATTTTTAAAGTGGTGTAGAATTCAAAGGTGGGAAAGAGAGTGAGGCAAAAGACTTTTAGGAAGAGATGGTTCTTAGTTGGCCCTTGAAACATGGCTGGATTTAGACAGCAGAAGAGGGTAGTCCAAGATGCGTGTGATGGTTATTTTTATATGTCAAGTTGATTAGGCCATTGAGTGACCAGATATTTGGTCAAATGTTTATGGGATGTGCCTGTGAAGGTGTTTTTAGATGAGATCAACATTTGATCTAGCAGCTTGGGTCATGCAGATTGCCCTCCATAAAGAGCGTGGCCTTTATTTAATCAGTGGACAGTCTAAGTAGAACCAAAAATAAATCTTTCCACAGGAGGAGTAGGAACTCCTCCAGCCTGGCTGATTTGAGCTCTGATGCAGTTTTTTTTTTTCTTCCAGTTTTTGGACTTCAGCTGAAACACCACTTCTTCTTGGGTCTCACTCAGTGTGCCAGTTTTCAGACTGGAAATTTCTGTAGCTATTCTCCTGTTTCTAAACCCTTCAGACTTGGACTGGAGCTACACATCAATTCTTTTGGGTCTGCAGCTTGCCAATTGTGGATCTTGGAATTTCTCAGTTTCTATAATAGTGTGAGCCTATTCCTTACTCTCTTTTTCTTTTCCCAACCTGCCCCCCCACCACACACAGCCTAAATCCATTGGTTTGATTTCTCTGTAGAACTCCGTCTAATGATAGCAGACTTTACTGTTGAAGTAAAGTTATAGCAAGCAGTTTACTTAGCACTATCTGCATGATCTCACTGAATCCTTAAGGTTAAATTATAGAAAGCATTTCTGAATATAGTCTGTGGATCAATATTGTATTGATATTTAAATAATAAATATTTTTGAGCACCTACTATGGCCTGGAGTGATGACATTCATTTATTTAATCAGTACTTACTGAGTATCAACTGAATACATCAATGAACAAAAAGATGTAAATGTTCTCAAAGTTTATATTTTAGTGGGGAGCATACAGAACAATAAATAATATATATTTAATTGTACAACATGTTAGAAGGTGACTAATGGTACAAATCTTGCATAAAGGGCATTAAGGATACTGGAGAAGGGGTTGGGTAGCAATTTTAAATAGGTTGGTCAGTGAGATCTCATTATGAAGTTAAAACCTGAGGGAAGAATTAAGAAGCAGTGAAAAAGTGAACAGGTCTGGTAGGAGGATGAGCAAGTGCAAAGGCCCTGAGGTGAGAATATGTCTGGTGCACTTGAGGAAGGGGGAGAAAGCTACACTTACAGGAATGAATAAGAGGAGAGGAGAAGATGATGAAGTCAAGGATTAAAAAAAAGAGAAGTGAGAGTATATAAGGGTTTGTACTTATTGTAAAGGCTGTGGCTTTAATTCCTTAGGTAAGGGTCCTCACAGTGTCCCCCTGCTCCCCAGCCAAGGAATGATCTAAATGACTTTATACTTTCCAGGTTACTCTGGCTGCTGCGTTTCCATGGCCCAGGTGAGTGATGGTGATGGCTTGGACTGGGTCAGTAGCAGTAGAGGTGTTAGGGAGAGGGAGCAGCACATTCAGAGTGGCAAGGAGAAGGTTAGGGCAGCTGGAGCAACAAGCCAGGGGGATCCTGGCATAGGACGAGGCTGGAGGGGACTGCTGAAAATACTGCCTGGGCAGGATGCGGGGATCCCCAGTTGGTCCTTTAGCTGTCTGATTATGGAGGATTCTGAGGGAGGAGCCAGGGTAGTGGGGGTCACTTGGGGTGGGTGTGCTCAAAATTAGAAAGTATTCAACTTATTAGCAAAGTGCTAGCAGCTCATGTTGTCCACGTTGTTGTGTACCAGCGGATCACTGGTGAGTGTGGTGGAGTTTCCCAACTGCGTGAACTTGGAGGGCTCAGAGAGCTTTGCTTATATCCTGATAGTATCAAGGGCCCCCTGCCGGAGCTGAGAAGAGAGGGTGACAGGACCAAAACTGGTTTTATAGAACAGACTATGCCAAGGAGAGCAAGATGCTGACTTTAGCCACAGAATTTAACTGGACTCCAAGAATTAGTAGAGAAGATAAACAATATTTCCATGCACTATTTTTAGAGATTTAAAAGTAATACCAAAGAAACTATTGTGAACAAACTACCGATGTTTTCTATAAAGATGGCATCCAACTTTTGCATGTCTTGGCTTTTCTTGTCTTAACACGATCCTGACTTTGCTGGATGCTGGCTTTATGTAAAATGTCTTTCTTCTTTGAGACAGAGTCTCACCATGTAGTTTAGGCTGAGCTTGAACTCACTATGTGACCCAGGCTTCCTTCTGACTTGTGATGATCCTCCTGCTTCAGCTTCCCAAGGGCTGGAATTATAGATGTGCACCACCATGGCTGATTTGTAAATGTTTGATAAAAACTGGTTCATTATGGACATCTTCTCTGTGCCAGTTTTGATTTTTAAAAGTATTGTATGAAAATCCAATTTATCTCAATTTCTGAGTGTTTTGGACATCTCCATACATTTTGGATCTCATCCTAGTTCTGAAGTGATAACCAGGTTTGTGGAGCATGGAGGCCCAGAGAGGCCAGTCCAGATGGGGCAGATGGAGGGATGAGGGGCATGTGTGAGATGCAGCCAGATTGTCTGCATGTGGGTGGGAGGGGTTGTAAGAGGCCTGCTGTTTGCTCCCCCAGCCCAGATTCCAAGCAGGGGGCACGAAGGTGTTCTGTTGGCAGCTCATCTGTGCCATGTGCCTGCCGATCAGGCTTGCAAGCCAAGCCTCTGCACTCTCCAGTGAGCCTGCTGGGGACCCATTTTCCCAGGAGGAATGAGAGGCGCCACATAATCTCAACTGACTGTACTTTGTGGGGGCTGATGCAAGGTGGTCCGCAGGAGCTCATAGACCTTGCTTTGCTCATATTTGGTGCCCACCCTTATCCACTTACTTCAATGACCACCTGGGTGAGGCCTGTTCTAGTGTGTGAGATCTGTGCAGAACCCATCACCACTGACAGAGCCAATACATGCCTATCCATCTGCTCCTTAATTGAGTGTCTTCAATCTGCCCAATAGCGCTGACACTGCTGGACAGTTCAGACTTAGAGGACATTCTGGTCAGGTGAGGGTGCTGCCGGTGATGACAGCACCTGGAATCTCCCCTAGTGAAAGACAGTATTAGGAAGAAATCCATAGCCACCCTCAACTGACTCTATTGTCTTTTCCAGGCTGGGGGTCAGCTTACCCACCAACCTGGGCGTCTGTTTGTCCACATCATCCCACGGTGTCCTCGTTCTTTGAGCAGCATTTGTGCCACTGTGCAAAGCCTGGGAATGAATTTAATATGGAGCATGAAGTTGAGAAGTTATGAGAACTTCTAGATACAGCCATGCCTGAAACCAGGACTTATAAATTATGAGTTATTAAGTTATTTTTTGTCAAATCAAAATTTGAATTTTTTTTGTCACTTGCAATAGTAAGGGTGGACCATATTTAGTGGCATAATATAAGACCTTATCTACCTATGAGAAACCCACCTGAGAGAGGGGGGTGTCAGCTTGATTCCTCAAAGTGTGGTCTTTGGGACATGAACATTAGCAGCTCTTAAGAACTTGTTAGAGGAGAAAAAAGACAAGATGGTGGAACAGTAAACAGCAGGATAAGTAGCCTCCCTAAAAAATACTGCCCAAATGCTGGAATATAACAACAAGGAGAAGACAAAAAGAGGGAAGTGGGTCCTCTGGACCCAGGAAGAATCTAAAATGAGAATTGAAGCCCACAGAAAGAGTAAAAAGAAGTAACCAAACAAAGGTGGAGGCTGGCGGCACCTCTGACTGGAGCTGAACCCACTTTGAGGCGGGGAGCTGCTGTGACCTGGGGGCACACAATTAAAGTGCTCCAGCTGCGGTAACGATGGCAGAGACAGCGATCATGGAGTGGACTAAGGCTGGTGAGTGAGTGTGACAAACTCCAAACCCCTTCTCCCCCGCGAGGGAGAACGAGGGACTGGCAACCATCTTGGGATGGGAACTGCACCTAATTGGGCACAGTCCCTCAGAAATTGCTCCGACAGAGCCCCAGAGAGTCCTGGTGAGTGACCAGCTAGGTCCGGAGACCATGGCCCCACACACACCCTAGAGGTGATAGGGGAAGTTTCACGGACAACTGGCCCAGGTTCCCAGGCAGCGACCCTGCCCCTGCCCACTGTGCCAGACATCAGTGGAGCTGAGACAAGCTGGGGAAAGGCAGTGGACCAGCACGGGCTCACTCCAGAGAAATCACAAGACCCCTGAACAACCCAGGAAAATGCCAAGACAAAGAGGTAGGGGGCAGTCTCTGGCCTCTAATTCAAACAGAACAAATCCAGGAGAAGCAAATGCAGAAGAGGTTGGGAGTCCCACAGCTAAAGTCTCTGAGGTGATGACAACTGAAGTAAAGAAACAACTCCATGAAGTTATAAAAGAAATTAGAGCAGAACTATTAACCCAACTAAGAGAAGAAGTGAAAAACATAATACAAGAATTGCTAGGCATCACTAAAGGAGACATAGATGAAAAAATGGGGCATAAGAAAATGAGGGAAACCTGGAATGAACAATACAAAAAAGACTTAGATTGCATGAAACAGATTCAAAGAGACTACCAGGAAATCAAAAACTCCAATGAAAGTTGGCAGAACCACCTGAAGGAAACTAAAGATAGACTTTCAAACCTGGAAGACAGGTTTGAAGCCTGGGATTGAGAAAGGAAAGATATCTTAAAAATAATAAGAAACCTGGAAGTAACAATACAACAGCTGCAAGACAACCCAAAGAAATATAATTTAAGAATAAAAGCTGTGAGTGAAAAAGCAGGGGTCAATACAAATCAAATTAAAAGCCTATTTACAGAAATAATTTCAGAAAACTTTCCAAGCATGAGAACAGGAAGTGACTTTCAGATAAGTGAAGCATACAGAACTCCAGCTAAACACGACCAAAATATACCTACACCCAGACAAAATATTAAAAGCTATTAGAGAAAAAAAAAAACAGATCACCTACAAAGGAAAACCCATCAGAATCACAACAGACTTCTCAACACAAACCATCAGGTCAAGAAGAGCTTGGAATGAAGTATTCCAAGCCCTGAAAGAAAATAACTTCCAACCCAGATTGATGTACCCTGCAAAATTATCTTTCAAAATCAATGGAGAAACAAGATACTTGCATGATGAAGAACAACTAAAGAAATTTATGACAACCAAGCCAACCCTACAAAGAATACTGAAGGACATTCTAGAGAGAGATAAAAAAGTCCACAGCTCCAGAAAGAGCGGCAGAGGGATATCACTGAGTGGGACAGATAAATGAATGACCCATCATCAGGATTTGAGCCCAGTATTGTTTTCAGTGAGCTATTTAGTTTACTCTTATTCTACCTCAACCTGCTTAACTTAATTATATATGATGACAAAGACAATTATTTTAAAGATAACAAAATATATTAGGGTACCCCTTATTGATATTTGACCACCTTATTTTGAAACCTGGTATTGCTTTCACTGTTCTGTTTTGAGGGATTTTAACCTATTTTGGTTTGTTTGATTGTATTATAACAGATGATATAGGCAACTGCCTAGAAGATAATATGAGGCATTATAGAAATCAACATTGCATTACTATGTATTACTTCCATTGTTTTACTTGTTATTGGTTTTATTCAGTACTATTTTGTTTGATTATATTAGGCCTGGTAGTAAGGGCAATTATTTTGAAGACTATAAGAGGTATTACAAGGGGATAGGAGGAAGGAAGGAAAGGAAAAGGAAAAAGACATAGAGTTATATGAGGGTATACATAAGATGGTTAAAAAGACTATACTACTAAATGCATTAACTGGTGAGAGAGGACAGTTGATACTCATATGATTAGATCAATTTTACATGTCTATGTCTGTCAATCTGAGCAACCCCCTTGAAGGTAACGATATACAACATTACAACCACTGTAAAATTGCAATCATCTCAGTTTGTAAATCTATAATGTTACAGTATCGGATATGTTGTTGTTGTTTGTTGGTTCCTTTAAGTTTTGTTTCTCTTTTCTGTGACCATTCTTTTATTTTTTATTGGTTTTATTCTGAACTATTTTGTTTGATTATATCAGGCCTGATGATACGGGCAGTTATTTTAATGACAGCAAGTGGTCCTCTAAGGGGAAAGGAGGAAGGAAGGAAAGGAAAAGGAAAAAGACAAAAATTTATAAATAGGTATACATAAGACAGTTAAAATGACTATATTACTAAATACATTAGCTATTGAAAAAGAACGGTTAATACTCATGATTAGATCAATTTTACATGTCTATGTCTGTTAATCTGAACAATCCCTTTGAAGGTAACGATATGCAATATTGCAACTACTGTCAAATTTCAACCATCTCATTGTGTAAATCTATAATGTTATCGTATCAGATTTGTTGTTGTTGTTTGTTTGTCTTTTTTGCTTTTTGTTTCTCTCTTCTGTGTCCATTTTCTCTTAAATAAAAAAAGACTTGTTAGAGATGCAGAATCTCATGGCTTTTCCCATGTTTGCAGAATCAAAATATTTAATACATTTTAACAAGAGCCCCAGGTGATGAATATGCACATCCGAACTTGAGGCATGCTATGGTCTAGGTACAGTTTGAATGTCCCCTAAACATGCACGTGCTAGAAGCTTGGTCTTCAGTGTGATGGTGTTAAGGGGGTGGGACCTTTAAGAAGTGGGGCCCGCTGAAATGTGATTAGGAAATTAACGCCACTGCCCTTGAAAGGGACTAGTGTAGTTCTCTCAGGAACTTGATTAGTTCCTGCAGAAGCAGGTTATTCTGAACTGAACAAACTCGGCCCTTGAATCCATCTGGCTTACTGTCTTACCATGTGATTGTTCTTGCACATGTTTCAGTCACTGTAATCTCATCTGCTGTGAGGCCCTCACCAGAGGCCCAGCCAATGGGGCTGCCTATCTTGAACTTTTAGCCTCCAAAACTGCAAGATAAACCAACCACTTTTGTTTACAAAGTACCCAGCCTCATGTATTTTGTTAAAGCAATAAAAAATGTACTAATGTAGGAAGCATTTATGTCAAGGACCAGAAAAAAATCTCTCTAGTTTCCTGCTTCTTTCTTTGTGATTGTGTACAGCTTAGCAGTTAACTGGAGCTTTGGATCAGGGGTCAAAAAAAAATCATGGCTTTAGATACTTACAAGTTCGAGAAAGAAGAATGTGTTTATTTTTGTATATCTCTGATCCTCAATTTTCTCTTCTAGAGAATGGGGATAATGGCAGTACCTAACTGTCGGGACTTTTGTAAAGATTCAGTGTACTGTATTTTACTCATGAAAATTTCTTGTCACACTGTTGGGGCATAAAGGAAGAGCTCAAAATGTGTCAGCTCTGATTATTTCTACAACTTTGCAGTGGGATTGCTTTATGTTCAACCCACCTAATAACTTTTGATAGAACAAATGACACAACAGATGGGAAAACATTTTTGGAAGGTGTAAATTGATGAAAAAGGAGTGGTTTTTCTAAATCTTAAAGTCATTCACAAAGGTTGTTTCAGTTTTACGTGGTTAGTAGTTGGTTGGCTTTGAATGAGGAAAGGAACCAGGTAAAGAGAAGCAGAGAGGTCACTAGGAGAGTACAGGGCTCTGAGGTGAGGGGCAAAAGGGTCTCTGTCTTCTGGGGAGAGACTGAGTCATAGCTTTTGGGCAGGGAGTCCTGGTTGAAGACAAAGCCCAGAGAGCTCTGGGTGGTGGGCAAGGATCTTGGACTTTAACCATCAGGCAATGGGAATGAAACTAATTCCAATGACATTCAAGCAACACCTTCCTCCTTGCAGCCCTATGATCTGCTAGAGTATCAATCTGTTTCTCTCTAAAGAAATGCCTTCACGTGTTGCAGAAACACCCAAAGAGACACAGGTTGGCCTCGAAGACTTGACATAGCCCAACCTTAGTAGGGAATACAGGGTGTACTTACCCAGAAGCCAGAGAAGGGCAGGAAGGAGGAAAGACCTGCTGTGGGGTGACTTAGCTTCTGCAGAGAAACATCACCCAGCAGGAGGTATGGTACCCAGCCCTGGCATGCTGTGGTTGATTCTGTGTGTAGTTATGAGCTGAGTCTTGGCCCAACTGAGACAATAAGAGAGGTGGGAATAAGGTAGGAAGGGATCCTGCAGGGTGCTGCCAAGGCCCCAGAATGAAATCTGCCTTGTAATACTGGAGAAGATGCATGGATCTTTAGTAGCTCAGTGTCTCCCTACACTCTAGAGATCCACTCCAGGGGAAATACTGAGCCTGACTTTTGAGACTTATAGGAATGGGAAAGTGGGAATGGACAAAAGTGTATTAAGTGCCACTAATGCTCCAGTCAATCTCTGAGATACCCATAGTGGAGACATGGAACTCCCCACTCTAGCCATAGGTGCAAGAAGGCATTGCAAGGAGATGAAGAAAATGGACTAGAAGTCAGGCAAAACTGGGTTCAGAACACTTTTCTGCTGTTCAGTTACTCATATCCTAAATCCTGGGCCAACCTCTTCTCCTTTTTATGCTTTTATTTCTCCATCAAAAGTAGGAATAAACACACTTTCTTATAGGAATGATGGTAACAAAGCACAAAGTATAGTGTTTTATGCAGAGTAAGAAACTGGTAAATACTGCCAATTATTTATATCTCATTATCTACTGGAATAACGAGATTAGGATGCAGGTCAGTATAAGATTAGAATGTGGTACATTCAGGACAGGTTTTTCAGAGGAAAGAGAGTTCAATTGAGATAAGAGGGAGGCAGCACCATGACTTTTTGGAAATAGAGGACTCACCATAGTTGGAACAGTGGTCAGTCGCGGCCACCAGTGTGGGGCTGAGAGGAGCTCATGGAGAGGATGATGGTATGGAGACTGCCTGTGTGTACCTTCTACCTGCCTGGGCTCACAGCATGACTATCTCTGTATCTGTCAGTGGATCTGACCACAATGACATTTCAAGAACCATGATTGCCCCTTCATTTCCCCTCCTCCAAATTATGCGCAAGTTCCCATTTTGGCCAATTCTATCCCAGAACCATGCAGTGGAGGATTCTGGAAGCTGTCATTACAGTTCATCCAAATTGACAGCGTAATTATCACAATTCTGATTCATTTTTACCTAAGACAGAGGGAGAGAAGCAAGTTTGTGATGGGAAAAACTAAGAGTTCTATTACAGACATGTTTCATTTGAAGTGCTCTTTTAAGAGGGCCCCCAGTGATTCCCACATCCTGGCATTCATGTTCTGAGTGGTTCCTTTCCCTTAAGTGTGGGCTGGATTTAGCAACTCACTTCTCGCTAGTAGACTTCATTAGAGGTGATGAAATGTCATTTCTGAGATGTGGTTACAAAAAGACCATGGCTTCTGTCTTATGTACTCTTTCTTGTCCTCTTATTTTCTTGCTCTGAAGGAAGCCAGTTGACCCTTTGTTAGCTAAATATTGAGAGACCCAGTGACCACCAGTGAGGAACTGGGACCCTCTGTCAAGGACCTGGCAGGAACTAAGTCCTGCCAACAACCACATGACAAGTTTAGAAATCTTCCCTCATTCCACCTCCAAGTGAGATCACAGCCCCAGCCAAGAGCTTGACAACAGCTGTGTGAGACAACCTGACCCAGCGGCACACAGGTAAGTGGCGTTCCAATTCCTCACTCATAGAAAATGTGAGATAATCCATGTTTATTGTTTTGAAAGACTAACTTCGGGAAGTTGTGTTATGCTGTAGTCGATAACTAACACAGATATTCAAGTGGATATTCACCCTTGCTTGAAATTTAAAGGAGAGGTCAAAGATGGGGATATGTGTTTAGGCACCAGTAGTATTTGATGGCATTTAAAGTCATGGGAGTGGATAAGATTATTAAAGGAGAATCAGTAGCTAGGGAAGAGTGGAAGTCTAAGGATTGAGCCTTGGGTCAAGATTGGCCAAAGGAAAGAGATTAAGCAAAGCAAATGGACATGACATGACTGAGGAAGAAGGAGCAAAAGCTATGTCAGTGAAGGCAGAGATGAAGAAGTGCCCTTGGGCTTGACTACATGGAATCTGATGGCCACCTGGACCAGAGTGGAGGCCCAGCTGGCCAGGAAAGTAGGGAGCACTGAGAGGGTTGTGTTCCTGACTGTGTGGAAGGGCAAAAAAATAGGGACCCAAAGAAATAGGGACTTTCCCATTCAACTCTAGCATAATTATTCTTTTCTTGTGGCCATTGACTTTGGGAGATGGGAAGCAGGAGAAGACGACAGAGGTTGAGGCAGAGAGGAAAGTGGTATTGGAAAACAGGGCACAGCAGAGGCAAGCTTGGTAGCAAAAGCAGAAAGCTCAAGTAGAAGAGTTTAATATCTCATTTGGGTTAATTGGTTAAAGTGGATTCCTTGTATGGCCTGAGCTACAAATCTACTGTTAGCCATGCAACAAACACTATGCAAAAGCACTCTGCCAGGCAGTGGTGCTCTGTCAGCGGAGCCAACGTCATTCCAAAGTGCAAGGCTCCATGGCTTCAGGGAGGCAGACAGATGTTTTGATAAGCATTATAGAACATAGTGAGTAGTCCAAGTGTAGCACAGCTTGCTCTTGTGAAAGCCCAGGAAAGAGTGAATGAAGACTGCTTGGAGGAGGTGGGCTTAGAGCAGAACTCTGATGCTGAGTGGCTGGCACTAAGCTGGAAAGGTTATTTCAGGTCCCCTCTGCCCTTCCTCTGACCCTACCTGCTCTCTTTCCTTTTGTAACTCTTCCCTCTCCACTCTCTCCGTTCCCCCTCTACCCTTCTCCTCTAGCTTTCTTCTCTGCTTTCCCCTCCTAAACCTCCCTCCTACCACCTCCCCACCCTGCACTCCCTCCCCTGCTCTTCTCTCCTCTTTCCCTCCTTCTCTCCCTCCTCCTTCCCTGGACCATGATGAAAGGCCTCCTTCCTGGCTGATGAATTATGCATGCCCTTCAGCGGTGCGCCTGGCATCCAATTAGGGCCTTGGCCAGGTTGATAACACAGACAGATTAAAATGTAATTCATTGGGGTTGACATTTAAGCCCCAGTGTGAATAGCACTGAAGAGAAACTGCGTTCTCCAGCATTTGTATGTGTATTTTTGTGGGAGGGGGGCCCTCAGTTACCTGCCCTTGCCTCCCTAATGCCAGTTTAGAGTAGTCAGCCTGGCGATTGGCTTGAGTGCACAGTGGGGCTAGGGGAAGGCCCAAGGCAAACACTGAGCCAAAGTAGGCTTATTTCTTTAAACTTTTTATTTGGAAATAATTTGAGATTTACACAAGAGCAACAACGATAGTACAGAGAGTTCCCATATACCCTTCACTGAGCTTTCTCTAATGTTAACATCTTATGTAACCACGGTACAATGATCAAAGCAAAGAAATTAGCATTGGTACAATCCCATTAACTAAACTACTGATGTTTTTCGGATTTCACCCAGTTTCCCACTAATGTCCTTTTCCTGTTCCAGGATCCTGGCCAGGATCTCACTTTCCAAAGCAACCTTTTGTGAAACATGCTTCCCCAGGGACAGTAATTCTCCCTGTGCCCCAGGCCAGTGGTTCTCAAATTTTAGAGTCCAAGAATTACCACAGATTTTGTTTAAAGGACACATGCTTCCCTAGACATTCAGTAAGTCTTGGGTGGAACCCTGACATCTCTATTTTTAACAAGCACTCCAGCCAACAGAGAACTGCCAGCGCTGATGAGAGCTTCAAGTGAGATCTCATTGTTTCTTCATTCTTCGACAAGTCAGTTGTCAACTGTTAGATTTAACTCAGGGCCTGACACAGCTTTAGGACAGGCAGGGTCCCCCACCTATCACCTACTCACCTACTGCCAGAGCCTGGCTGGCAGGAGTGGGGCTACCCTGCACATCTCTCTTGCCATTACTGGCCTGGTTAGTAGCTGACCAGAGAAAAACCCCAAGAAAGCTTTATTTGGAGAGAAGAAATGACATTTACCTGCCAGTTTCAGATATATCTATATTATCATTTAACTCACAGAGTAACTTTATTTTCTGCAAGGAAACATTATTTTCTCCATTTTATAGCTGAAGACTTGGAACAGAAATGATGTGAAATATAGGGTTGTCAGATTTAGCAAATAAAAATATAGGAGGCTCAGTTACAATCAAACTTCAGAGAATGCAGTACTGGGGACATGCTTCTATTTTAAAATATTGTTATTCATTGGAAATTCAAACTCAACTGGGCCTGCTGTGTTTTCTCTTGCAGTCCTAATTAAGTGGTGGCCTGGAGTGCGCAGCTAGTAAGTAGGCCTGGACATGGATCTGACTCTGGTGTCTGTCCCATGGGGCACCCTGCACTTGCCTGTCCAGTGCCTGCCTCACCTGGGATGTCACAGAGAACAGGAGGAGGGGCCATGTGTATTTATCCCCTGCCATGTCTCCAGCATTGTGCCGCTATATGGTAGGAGGTACTCAATAAATATTTGTTGAATTTGTATGATTTAATGGACTCACTACTACCTTTGTAGCAGGGAAGGGTACAGAGGATGGAGATTAAACAGAGAGGCTGGGCTGGTGAGGTGCTGGGTGTTTAACTTGTTGATGGGAAGTCGAGGGAGGTTAAGAGGTCTGAGGCCCCAGCCCACACCTGGGCACCTCAAATTTTGCACCCTGAATAAGGGCAAAGAGGCAATTCTTCTTACAGTCATCTCTCAGGGCCTCTGCATTCTCAGCTGTGAAATGGGATTATATCTCTTCCAGTTCTGAGCTTCTGTGCTTCTATGGTTTTTTCCTCTTTAACCCTACCCTTTCCAATAGTAAAAAATATGGCTAAATGAGAAGGTTTGCTGCTGGTTACTTGGTATGTCTTCCCACATGGTTATTTTTTCTCTCTACTTTTCCTTCTCTCTTTCTTCCTCCATGACAATGTTCTAAGCACCCATTTGGTGCCTGGTCTTGTGCTAGTTTTCCTTAGCTGTTCCCTTCTATCTAGTCAGATGCAATCAGAAGCCCAGAGAGACCCGGCACGGCACTGTTCCTTGCAGACAAGGGAGAACGTTGGGAGTGCATTGTGTCTTTTAAAATAGACCTGTTGTCGTCGGAATGTATTTTTAGCTGTGGGAGAGATTGGCATGCTCTCAGTGCCACCATCTGCCAAAGGCAGTTGCTAGGCAACTGACACTGACGAAAGCAAGGGGATGGCTTCACTGAGGATCTGGGGACCCTGGTGGCCCAATCCCTCTCTACTGTCTAGTTCTTGCATGACAACAGCCAAGCCCAAGAGAATAAATGTTCCTCTCTTTCTGGGAGAGGCCAGGGAGTTGATTCACGGCCTGTGAGCTAAGCACAGATAGCACTGTAGAGATAACGAGCGATAGTGGGCCACCACTGTTCTCTTGATTGGTAGATTTTTTTATTTAGAAACTTCAGATGATATTTGGTTTAAATTTGGGGTTTAGACTCAGTGAGCCCAAATAACACACATCCCTCTCCTGCACCCCTATAGCACCTGGGCAGGAGTTGTTTGGAAGTAGTCAGCTCAGAGGAGGCTTCATGGATGAAGCACCAGAGAGGTGACCAAGACTCCTAGGCTCTGTCCCATTCCAGGCTTCTGCTGTCTGGGTGGATTGTCCCTGCCCTTCCCTGGCCTCCAATTTTGCCACATTCAAAGTTAGGATATTGAACCGGATAAAATACATTTATAAGGATGTGTTAGCTTTCCATCCCTGTGACCTAATATCTAAAAAAAATCAACTTAGAGAATTTATTGTGACTCATGTTTCAGAAATTTAAGTTTAAGGTCATTTGACCTTGTCTCTTTTGGGCCTGTGCTGAAGCTGAATGTCATGGTAGAGGGGTATGGCAGAGCACCCTCACCTTATGGTAGCCAAGGAGTGGAAGGAAGAGAGAGGGAGAGAGAGAGAGAGAGAGAGAGAGAGAGAGAGAGAGAGAGAGAGAGAGAGAGAAAGAGAGAGAGGGAGAGAGAAACGCCAGAAGGGTCTGGGAACAAGATATAGTCCCTGAGGGCATGCCCCTATGAATGACCAACTTCCTGTTTTCATCACCTCCCAACAATGTCATCAGATTATTATGAATCCATCAATGGATTAACCCACAGATAAGCTAGAGCACTTATGATCTAATTATTTTCCAAGAACCCTACCTCTGAGCATTGTTCTACTGGGGACCAAGCAGTCATTACATGACCTTTTGAGGGAAGCTTTAGATCCAAGCCATAACAAGGGATAAAAGGCAGAATAATCACAGAATAGAAAAATCCATGAGCCAGATTTGGGTTTTGATTATGACTTCGCCTTTTACTGTTCATAGTGAATTTCTCAGTGCTGCAGTTCCTTTGTCTGTGAAGGATAGTACTAAGTACTCTCAGTGCTGTGAAAACTAAACAAAGCAACCTCTGGAAGAGATGCACCTTTACTGTGGTGCACAGAAAATAGGTATCACTCAAGTTCCATAGCAGAGATGGTGCATTGTCCACCACAATCATCTCTCCTTGTCCTTACTAATAGTTTTGAATCTTGGCACATCTACAACTTCTCATGCAGTCAAATTCTCACTAACGACACATAAAGAGAAGGGACAGTGCACCTTCTACCTTACTCAGTTACAGAGAAATTACCCCCCTGCAGGTTTGCTCTGTTTTCCTTCCTGTAAGGCTGTAAGGCTATGCACAGGACATTCAGGGTAACATATCCAACAGTCTCAGAGTACAGTAGGCAGTTGGGCCACCTTGGAAGTCAGGGTGAGGATCTATTAGAGATATCTAGTGTGTCTTCTCATTTTCAAGATGGTAACATGGAACCCAGAGAAGGGAACAGACTTGCTCAAGACTTGTAGAGGTAACAGAATCTAGATTTCTTGACTTCTCCACAAGTTCAACACAGTCAGCATAGAGGTAGATGGAGCCACAAGCCTCATATGTACTGTCATCCACCTATGGGCTATTGTTCCATCCTTTGGACTCTTTTACTTGCTAGAATTGAACCCAAAAGATGACAAGATTAGGTTCCCTGCCTCCAGGTGTGGCACATTTTCAACCTTTGGCTATCAGACACCTTTCTCTTCCCTTAAAATATAATTATAAGTTCTTTCTTCCACTTCTGTGTTCTAACTGTTGGTCTACTAATTCCTCCTGGTGTCCAGTTGCAGTCATTCCTGCTTTGCTTTTGGCTTGATTTAATTTAACATCAGGCACAAGTTGGTTGTAGGAGGAATGTGAGAAAGGGGTTGAAAGTAGTAAATCTTTCATCCTCATTCTTGGTTCTATTTCAGTAAGAAAGGGGATATAGGGAAGACCCTAGACCTTCACCACTTTTTCTTCTACCCCATGTTTCTGTGGCAGAGTGAAGACAACTAGAGAAGAATAAGACAGTTCACCCAGGCTTCTGGGTTACTAGTCATCTCCAACTTAAAGGAAGGCTGGAGGGCAGTTTGTCTCAGAGGCAAGGGGGATACACAGCCTTGACTCAATCCCAGGCAAAATAAATTGCCTTTACAGGCTTGTTTCATTCCCATCTTTCCACTCCTCACATTAACACAGGTGGCATCTTGGTTCCTTGTTCTAGATTCTCTTTGTGTCATTTTCTTTGGAAAAACACAAACAGCTTTCTTTGTTCTTTTTGGGAAATTTGTATCTGGAATGGAGAGAACAGAGGGAAGAGGAAGGCTGTAGCCTCAGTTTCCAAGAGAGAAGGAAAGATCCTCAGGAGGTAGTGCAGAGTGAATGAGCCTTGTAGAGTGGGGTAGAGAGGTCTTCACACAGCAGCTCATCTATCCAGGGGGAGTCAGTCTTGCAAGTCAAGGTGCTTATGGCTGATACAAGGGCAGGGAGGGACTAAGCTGGGACAGTGTTGGGACATAGGTGGGAAGAGTAAGGGCTCACCATGATGTAGGCCAAAAGAAGGGTGGCATCAGTGAGGACTATAGTCACTAGAGGGCATGCTATGGAAGAAGAAATCTCCAGTGGGATGCTGAGTAGTAGCATTGACAGGCTGAGAAGAAGAGCAGAACAGAGGTTCTTGTGTTCAAGAAGACTGTGAAGAAAGCCGGGGCTCTGCTGGAGAGTCAAGCCCAAGCATATAAGCACGAGGCTAGGAGAGGAACAAATTGAAGAAGAACCAATCGGAGCAAAGGAGGGAGGAGATAATTAAGCAATGCCAAGCCCAGTCAAGTCATCAGTAAGTCAATGGCAGACTCTTATTGCCTGGGAGGGCTGATGGGACAGTGAATACTCTACCTTAATTTTTCATGAGTTGTTTGAGAAGTGGGATGGGCATGGATGGAGGGATCCAGTGACTGGGTCAGAAAGTTGGAAAATTGGCAGTTTCTTATGGAGTAGGTAGGTCATTTTTGGGGACTTCCTTACAAATCCCACAGAACCCTTAGCAGGCATATAAGGAAACCGTGCCAGGGGCTTGGTGGCGCAGAACTTTTCTTATCAAGTTGAACTCTTGTTTCCCCATCCTGCTCAAAGGAAGCCCTGGGATGAGTATGCTGACTTTACCACATGTTGGGGGTTCATCTGGTAGCAAGGCAGATGAAAGCACTGTGTGTTGAGTCCAAAACTCTTTGTTTGTGGGAGCTCTGTTCTAGAACAGAACCTCTTATTATCCATGGGATAAAATTCCCTATTCCTTCCCACAGTGTTTGAAGTTTCCAGGAACTTGGCTTTGGCATGAAGTCCTATCTTCATTTCTCCTTACCGTCTCATCATCACCATCACCACTGCCATTGCCATCGCCATCACCAACACCAAAGAATGAGAACAATAGCTTTTATGGAGCACCTATGTGCGCTAGGAGCGCTTTGAAACACTAAGCATATAGCAATATGTAATCCTTACACCAGCTGTGTGGGTAAGAATTATCAGTCTTTCCATTTCATGGAAGAGAATATTGAGACACAAGGAAACTAATTGCCCAGAGTCTCTCAGTCAGTACATGGCAGGACAGGTTATGCACCTGGTACAGAACTTCATGCTCAGCCTCCGGCATATCATGCTTGCACATGCCCTTCAGCCCTATCCAGGCTCCTCTCCCTGTCGGATTATCCCCACCCCTGTCTTCTTGTCCACCTAGTGAACCAACTAGAAGACCTTGCTCACAAGACCTAGCTTAAAAGCCTCCACTTTTGGATCTTCCCTAGCTCACCTAGGGAGTAACTTTCCCTGGGCTTTCCCAGTATAACCTGACCATGATGCCCACAATCCCACCACACCGTTAATTTTCATTCTTGTGTCTGTGACTCCCCTCAGAGGAATAAACCAATTTTTTTCCTATTTTTTGCATTTTTGAAATAAACGTTTAATTTGCATAGAGCATTTTCAACTTCAAGCCTTTCTTCTTTCCCTTTCCAAGATCCAGTGTGGTGTAAGGATGCAGTAAATATTCATTGAATGGAGATATCTCTCTGCCCCCACTTGGCTCCCTTGCTGACCATCCTGTTCCCAACTCTTCAGTATGTGGGAGAATCCAGACATCTTGTACAGCTGCAGCTCAGTGTGGTCCATTTTGGCTGGAATTCAGGGAATAATTACAGACAAATTAGTATTATTATAACCCACATCAATGTCCCTTTCCTCAAATGCTCTCACCAGGAAACAGGGACACAGCAATGATCTCAGTATGATGCTGTCTCATTTAAGCCCAAGTGTCTCCCTAATGACCAGGGACACCAGCGCTGACCAGCAATAACAGTCTTCAGTAGGTGCTGCCTATACAGTCTGAGACTGCAGGTCTCTGGAGGGAGGCATCCCTGAATTCAAATCTTGTCTGTCACTTTCTTTCTCTATGAACTTGGAGAAAAGACTTAAATGCTCTGAGTCTTGATGTTCTTACAGATAATACCAGGAGAGTAATACTTTCTTGGTGTGTTGTTGCAACGATTTGATGAGATAGCAAGTTTATAGCCTTAAAGAGTTCTTAGGTGATTGATAAACAAAAACTTCCTTTTTCTTCTATTCATCAACTAGTCATAGAGCTCTTTGTTCTCTACTGAGGGTATTGTTTTATAATCACAAAGACTTTGCACCAGCATCTAAATACTATGTCCTAATCTTGCTGTATTTCAGGTCGTGTAGATCATAGAGCAGCCAGTATAAGGAAGCTTTTCTGGAGCAACTGGGACTTGCTTTGGGCATGGGAGGAAGAATTATGTTGAACACTGGACTTTCAGATCTTCTGTGGGATGCTAGAGTGTCCTGGAGAAAATGAGAAGAGAGCCAAGCATTTGAAGACTTCTGATGACCTCTAATCACTTTATAACACTGCTCTGGGTGCATCTCTGATTAGTCTGCAGGGGGATTTGCCTCTATAAGAGAGGCCTGGATGTGGGACTTGGGAAACGTCATGGATACTGAAGGCAGGAACTTCTTGCTTGAAGCAATTTGGGGAGAAGAGTTTTTGCTTGAACTCTGGCACATTTAGAAACCTATTTAGAAACAATGCTTATCAAACTGGAGGCTCAAGCGGCCAGGTGTCTCTTTGCATGGATAGACAAAATAGAGAACATTTGCATTATTTTTCAATCCATTCAACTCAGTTGAATAAAGTATTCTAGTATGTTCTTTGGGTGAGACATAGCACTAGAAGTTGGGGACCTGGAGAAGAATAAAAAAAGCTGGCATTCTTGTGCTACTCAATGTCTTCCAGAGTGATGCTTGTGTGGGGGTGTGGATTTAGACACACTGGGTGCTGACCCTACCTGGGGTAAGGAAGTCTGATCTGAGGCCAGAAGGACAAGAGCTTCTATGGTCATTATGCTTGCCAGGTGAGTGTTTTTATCTTAAAAATCAAGAAATAGTGCAATACCAGTCAGATAAACCTGGGTTTAATCCCAGGCATTACGATAGGCTAGTCACTGAATTTATCTGAGCCTCAGTTTTCTGTACAATTAACACTCCTACTAGAAAAGGTCTAACTTGCCTTGCTCTTCAGCTAAAAGTACTCATAAAAAGGGTCCTTTGTTTCTGTCCTTTGATTAGCTAGTTTATTTTTTTATTCTAGAGACAGTAAAATCCAACAAAACAAAACAGAACAAAGCCAGTCAAAACCAAGCAGCAGAATTGGTACAGAACTTCAAAGCAGGATACTAGGAAAACAATAATAGCTACCATAGTGTATCTTGTTATCTTCATAATAGCTGTTCATTCCATCAGGGTATGGCAAAATCAAACCAAAAACAAAACAGAATAAATCCAATCAAAGCAGAATATTGAATAAAGCAAAACAACTAATCAGAACAAAGTAAAACAGTGAGAACAATATTGGACTTCAAAGACAAGATAGAAGGAAATCCCCCATATTTGCTCTACTGCCATCTTCCCAATAGATGCTTAGATCACTGGCCCCAGGCCTGCAAAATCAACCAAACAATACAAGCATTTAGTTGCTTTTTGTACCTTAGTTGTTATCAACTCAGCTTGTCCTCTGAACCAGCTGGTTGCTTACGGGCTGGGGAGTGGCAGGGAGTTTGATTCTCAGCCCATGCACTGGTAGGCTCACAGGAGGTGCTATCTGACTTTTCTCTTCCTGGAACCTGCATGGCTTGTTCAGCTTACCAGAAAGGCTGGCTCGTTGGCTTCTTGGTGGATCTTCCCAGTCCCAGCATGGCAGATTCTTGGGAGGTGCTGCTTTTCTCTTCCTGGAACCTGCATGGCCTGTGTGGCTTACCAGAAAGACTGACTCATTGGCTTCTTGGTGAATCCTCCCAGTCCCAGCATGGCTGATTCCTGATTAGCTAGTTTATTAATTAAACAAATGTTGATTGAGCCCAGTTCTGATTCCTTGCACTGAGCTAAGCATGTTGGTCTGTAAGGTTGATATGATATCCCCTTGGTTCCCACAGACTAAAGTTGGCAGCAGATACAGGCACTTATGCTTTCACACAAGGGAGTGTCCTGTTTTGACCTAATTCAAAGGCAGTACCTTTCAGCATAGAAGCTGTGTCCTTGCTTTCTTAGCTTTCCTTTAAATAAAGCTCTGCTCCAGGGCTCTGTAGCTAAAGGGGACTTCTTCTCCCAGTTGAGATGGATGAATAAATAATGTTAAAATAATCTTTCTCCAGGCTGGCCCTTTGTCAGAACTGTTAAGGAAGCAGGTTTCCTTATTGCTTCCACTTCTTTATGTATCTTTCTTTCCTCTCTCATCTCCCATTTTCCCCCTGGTCTCTAGTAGATTTATTTTGGTATGGATTCTTCTGGACTAGTAAAGTCATCTTTTAATTCAAGTATATTAAGCTCTACCACCCACACCCTCCTCCTGGGCATCTGTATTGTGCAGGAGTCACCAATGTTGGCCTTTTAGGCAACAAGTGGAAGATGAAAATTTAAACTGTGGCCGTTCATGTCTTCTAATAAATCAAAGGGTATAAGGTATACCTGACAGGGACCACAATTTTGTGTCTCCCAAGTTCCCTTCAAGTTTTTCTAGGCCCAAGACTTTGAAAGTTGGGGAAGATGCTTTGAATAATCCTATTCAATTGTGACTCTCTTCTTGGAAGAGTTTATGTAAACAATGATTTTGCACATTGTTGGTCAGGTGCATCAGCCAATTTTCTGTCATTATAACAAAATAGGGTACTTAAGATAGTCAACTTATAGAGAGAAAAGGTTTATTTTGGTTCATTGTTTTGTAGATTTCAGTACACAATCAATTGGTTTTGTTGCCTTTGGGCCTTTGGCAAGGCAGCACATCATGGTGGGAGTGTGTGGTAGAGCAAAATATAGTACATATGTCATAAGCCAGGGAGCAAAGAGAGAAAGAAGGAGGCACTTGAGTCCCACAAACCTCTCAAGAGAATTTTCTGGTGATCTAGGGACTCCCCACTAGGCCACAATCCTCAAAAGTTTTAGTACCTCCTAATAGCACCACCTTGGCAACATGGCCTTTGCCCAAGTCTTTGACACATGAGCCTTTGGGGGTCATTTAAGGTCCAAATGATAGTATTGGAACTGGGAAAAGGAGCCAATCTTCTCTGTCATACTCTCCTGCTCCTCCCACAGGTCAGAGCCTATGAGGTTGGTCCTGAGAGTTAGGAAGTGGTGCACAGTGAAGATACCACACCATGCTCTTCCACTTGAAGATTGGTACAGCCATCCCTGGGACTTGACTAACCTGGACAGAAAACATCATAAGAAAAATTTCTACTGCTTATTTCATGCTCCACTGATCACGGCCTCCCAAATATACACTCACCATTAGAGAGTCGATGTTCACATTTTTCATTCCCTGCCTTTGCTTGCCACATGATGATGTTTCTGCTTCATTCTAAATGGAACAGAAAGCATGGAAAATCTTCTGTGACTTTTGGCAGGCAAAGGATCAAAGCCATGCTCAACAGTCATGAGCACCGTCAAAAAGGCTCAGATCAAAAGGGAAGGGTTTTATTTGAGGGTGAATTCTCCTGTTCCTTATTACAGCCCTCTGTCATTCCCTGTGGAAAGGAACAAGGAGGAAGAATTTTGGCTGTGGCTGACTGCCAAATGCTGACAAGATAGACGATATCACAACAGCTGGACTCTAATTGTTGGCCTCAAAATTAAAATAAAATCCATTGATATTTAAGAGTAAAAAAGAGACCATTTTAGGGGGTGGGATCAGGGAAGAAAAAAAACAACATTTACAAAAGCTCTTATGTTGGCCTAAATCCTGCCTGAAACACGGGAGGTGTAAATGTTGCCACGGAAACCACCAGAGGGATGCTGAGGGGACTGGGGTCTCGGCAGGTGATACCACTGCTGCTGGACCTAGGGTGCCAGGGAAATAATTGCATCTTGATGAATGGGAGATCTAGAGACACCACAATTGAGGCCCAGCAACATGTCGTAAGAGAATGTCTTTCTCCCTGAGGAGGGTGAATCTGCTTCCCAAACTGTCTGGTGGGTTAGCTTTGTGTATTTTATATCTGTGGAGATTTA
Source organism: Dasyprocta punctata (assembly GCA_004363535.1). Lineage (NCBI taxonomy): Eukaryota > Metazoa > Chordata > Mammalia > Rodentia > Dasyproctidae > Dasyprocta > Dasyprocta punctata. Next base: position 20,646 of record RJWM01012551.1, on the reverse strand, counting down.
CTTTAATTTTATAGTGAAGCTTTAAAAACAAAACAAACTTTTAATGGCGTACCCACAGAGGATTTGTTTGCTGGCTATATTCCCTTTCCTCTCTGGGAAAGGACCCCGACCTGGACATGGGGGATGCAGGCACCTTCTGACTCAAGCAAAGCCTTTCCCTTCTTCTTGCTGGAGCTTCCCCATTTTACAACAAGAATATGGGATTGTCTGAGTACTTTCCAAGTGCAATTTTTAGGCAAGTGTTTAAACTTGGGGGCAAGTCACTGGTGTCTTGACAGTAAAAGAAATGTGTGCAAGTTAAACGTAGGCTGACAGGTGAACTGGCTTTTGGCTGCAGAGTGAGTGCAAAGCGTGCCTTTTGATACTCACTCCAAATCTGCCCATCTCACTTCTTCATGACCCCTGGATGATCACCAAGGTCATGTTCAGCTCTGGAAAGTAGTTTGCAGTGGATTGTGGGTCCTCAGCCCTTTGAAGTGGCTACTGCATCACAAATTTCATTTTTCCTGGGAGACAAGTTCCCCTGATCCCTGGCAGGCTCCTACATGGGCTTTATTATGGAATGGCACTTGGCTCATTTTCTCAGAGTAAAAAGCTCCTTGTCCATGTGAGGCAGAGCTATTATTGTTCGAGAAGAAAGCCTTGTCATTTCAGTATGCCTCTCCTGTGCCTTTTCCTCTAGTCAACGTGAGCGGGTATTAATCTCATTTAATTCCCTGCAGCTGGCCTTGCTTTGCATGGGTGTTTGGGGACAAGGTTCTTTTGTCTCCCCCTTGCTTTCCCATTTCTTTTTTTTCTAAGCAAACAGATTTTATTTTGAGTTTTGGAGACTGCCATTCCAAGTTTTTGGTTAGAAACAACTTTCTCCAAAACTTCTGGGATGTGGCATTAGAGCAGCAAGCAGGAAAGAAGCCACTTCTCATGGCTGGAGAATGAGCCTGTGATGGAGGCCAGGCTTCTGTATTGTCAGGAAGGGTTAATAGTGATGAAGGGCTCTGTGTTCAAGTCTAGAACTACACTCAGACTATGCGATCCCAGGGAATCCCCTTACTCTCTCTTGGTCACACTTCCATTTGTGCAAGGAGAGGTTTGGGTTTGATTAAAAGTTTGCAATTAGAAAATATTTTGGAAACTCCCCTTCAATTGTTTTCTATGGAAACACAGAATAAAACATAGGAAATGTTGTTTTAGTAGATAAAAAATAGGCAATATTATATATCCCAGAGCTTCTCAGCCCTAGCGCTATGAGCATTTTGGACCAGATAATTGTGGGAGGCTACCATCTAGGATGACCAACAACATCCCTGCATTATACCCAATAGATGATCCTGATTGAGAGGACCCAAAATTTGAGTCATTGCCAAATGTTCCCTTCAGTGGTGGTAGGGGAATCACCTCTGTGAAGAACCACCGTCCTAACCTAATCAAACTAGTAAAAGGTGAAATTTGTGAGACAAGATGGAAGGAGTGTCACCTAGATCCATCCTCTATGGCCACCAAGGCTCTTCTGACAAACCAGTGTTTCAGGATACATAGCTTAAAAATAGACCCAGAGTCCTGACATCTCTCCGTTCAAAATTCATGTGTAGATACAGCATCCTCCTTCCAGGTTGGATTTTAATTTGGGGGCTCTGGAGGGAATCTAAACAACTTCCTCAGTATTCCTAGCTCTCAGGTAGGAAGGGTGTGCAGGAGTACAGCCTACATTTGGTAGCCTATGTGATTTGGAAAGCTGCTCGAGAAGCCTCCCATCACAATGGCAATGAGAGAACATGGTCTTGACTCCCATATTTATTCTGTAAGTGACCTTCCCATTCTGTGCCACCAAACTGAGCTTTTCTCTTCTTTTCTTGATAGTCACAGCCACTCTGACTCCTTGGGGTGCTGGTACTGGGATGCAGGGCAGGTGCTGGAGGCAAAGGGTCTCTGGAAAGGTTTTCCTAGCTGGTGCTATACTCAGGGGTGTGGCAGTAAACAAATCTGAGGTATGTAAGAATCCATGCTGTCATGTCATAGGAGTTCTCCAAAGCTCTTATCTCAGAACCTCTATAGAAACTTCTTCCTGGTGCTGCCACTCCAGATATGGGACTTCACAAACCTCCGCTTCCTCATCTACAAAGTGCAGACAGCAAGACATTCTTATGGGACACCTGGAAAGAATAGCTTATGTGACCTGTTTAGCCCCCTACACAGTGGTCTTTTAGAAAGTAGTCATGAAGTTGGCCATGCCTGTGATGACCTCAGTGTTGGCACCACTACACTCCCATCTTCTTGACTAGACAATCTTCTAGTGAAGCTTCAGACTCCCCCATAGTGTCCAAGACTTGCCAGACACCCTGCTTCATGGCCTCCTAAGGACACATGCTTTTAGTAGGACAAAATCTTGCTTTGAAAATTGATGATGAGGCTTTAAAGGACTCCAAGCTCTACCTCCTGGCCTATCAAAGTGACCTCTGGGTTATGGGATTATTTATTCATTCCCCAGTTAATATATTGAGTCTGGTTGACGTGCTAGGACACTTCATTTGTAGTCCTCCTTTAAATCTCTTCAGAGGTTATTTGCTTTTATCTTACTTCAGTTATGTCTTCCCTCACAATAGAAACAACTAATTTTTTTCTTTTTTGGTACTGGAGATTGAACCCAAGGCCTTTGCACTAAGCTACATCCCCAGCCTATTTTTATTTTTTATTTTGAGACAGGATCTTGCTAAATTGCTAAGTTACCTAGGCTGGGCTCAAACTCGCAATCCTCCTATTTCAACCTCATCAAGTGCTGGAATTACAGGCATGTGCCACTAGGCCAATCTCCTTTTCTTTTTTTTCTGATTATACAAATAGTTCATGGTCATTGTAAGTAAATTTCAAACAATTCAGAAAAAGTATGAAAAGATGAGAATTATTCTAACTCTTATCTTATTGATCTGCCTCCTTCGCCACCTTATTGCTGCCTTTCCGAGTTTCTTGATGCTCCTGTAAGTGATTTCAGTGTATAAACTCAAGGAACATTCATACTTGCTTTACTTTTTAATCAAAATGCATGGCACACATAAAGAGAAGTATGCAAATCTTCAGTGCATGAAACACTTCGTACAATTTTTCTGACACGTTACCACACAGCACATCAACATGTGGAGTATTCTTAGCATCCTGGAAGACTCACGTCCTTATCTTGCCAGGGCAACCACTATTCTGACAAACATAATCACAGGTTAGCTGGACTGTCTTTGAACTTCACATTATGAAACTTGCACAGTAGATATGCTTTTGTGTTTGGCTTTTGTAAATTTCACATAGTCTGGGAGATTTGTTAATTTCATGACATACAGTGGCACTTGGTTTATATTTTCATGTCTGCGTAGTGTTACACTGCATGGATTCACCACAACTTATTTATCCTGCTAGTTACTTATTTGCTCTACTAATTTTGGGAATTTGAGTTGGCTTCATTTTTTCACTGTTATGAATAATATGGATGTGAATGACAAATTAGTTTAAATATCCTGATGTATCAACTTATCTGTTACTAAAAAAGGAACTGGAAATATCTCTCTCATGCTGGATGTTGGTTTTCTCACTATATATTGAGGACTTGAGGAGATGGTTTCTTTGGGTCCCTCCACCAGAAACACTGGGAGATTTTGGGAGCACACTCTCTATCCAGATACTTGCCTGGCTGTATCCAATGGAAGACAGATTTCCATAAGACTAGCTCCATCCATTTTGGTGGTAAATGACTAGAAAAGCCTCATATCTCCTAGGAAAGGCAAGCAAACCTTCACCTTGGTCCCCTTCCAGGGCCTTTAGAGGGGCCCAGGGCCATATATTTCCCTTTTGTAAGAAACGTTCCCTGCCAACTCTACAGTTGTTTTAGTTTTTTTTGGTAAGGCTAAGGAATAGAGCACTCCCTCTGCTCTAGGTTTCGTTCTGACTCTCCTGAACCCAGGCAAAGTGCTTTGCTTCCTACCCAGGCAAGGAGAGAGAGAGAGAGAGAGAGAGAGAGAGAGAGAGAGAGAGAGAGAGAGGGAGAGAGAGACAAACAGCAGGGAGAAGTTCCTTGGCATTAGATGCTTTTCACTTGAACCTCAGGCAGGAAGAATATTTAGTAGTCCCAGAGACCTAAGCTGGGGACGAATAGAATGCAAGCTCTTTTGAGAGAGCTGAGCAGGTCCAGACGTGGCTATGGGAATAAAGAGGAATAGTTTGGGGGAGTAGGATGCTTCTGTGGCTCCCAACAAACAGAAATTTTATCTCTGTGGACTCATTCCTAGGATAAGTTCTATTTTCTCTAGAAGGATAAAGTAAACATTAAGAGCACAGAATTGCTAATGGATTATTCTTTCAAATGTGTCCCAGGACCTTGGGGAAGAAATCTTTCTTAGCCATAGTATTGTCTCTTTTAAAATGAGAGTAAATTCTACTTCCCAGGGTTATCATGAGGGTTAAATGAGGCAATGCATGTCACACTTTAGTCCAAGGCACCTGACAGATTGTAACACCGGCACCCCCCATAGGGAAGTGAGAAACTTTTCATGTCCATATAGGGGAGACACTGGCCAGGAATTAAGAACCTGGGCTCTGATCCCAGCCTTACCCACTTCTGACATCCTATTCCCTGCCAGCAGTGAAGAGGCTGATTTTGGTCATATCTAACCTTTTTTAGTTGTACTTCTCTTGGAATCTATAAAGATTTACTAGTTACATCTGAAGAGATTTGTGATTAAGATAGTGTATGAGAGCTCAGACTTGGAAGATGGGAGTCTAGGTAATTTGTTCTCCTGAACCTTAGTTCTCTTATCTATAAAATGGGATTAACAGTGCCCATTTCACACTGTTAAAGATTAAGTAATGAAATAAAGATCAAACAATGAAATAAAGACAAATTAAATAATGCACATAAAACACTTAGCACAGCCTAAATCATAACAAATCCAGTTACTATTCCAAAATGGTTGTACAATATTAATATGAATACTTATGAATAATTCAAATAATTAATTTCCTCCAGTGGAAAGGAGCTTGACTTTTAAAGCTTGACTCCCTTGACAATCATTGATAGTGAAGAGGTGTATAGTAATACAACTATGGCCAACTTAGTAAAAAAATAGAACATTCTTTATTGTTAATGATGCAGTTAGGATGCAGACCCCTTCCTCTGGTGGGAAAACTGAATTTTAAATTCTGGGTTTCCTAATTCATTCCCCATTTATGGAGGTTGGGTCATACTCCCTGGTTTTTAGTGCTAAGGAATGGGGTGATGGCAGAGGGCTTAAATGACTACTTTTCCCTAATCATTCACCCACATATGGTTTAACACTGATCATCCCTACCTAGTGGTCTACAGGCCCAACAGATTCATATTCTTTGTGAGTTACATTTAGAGCATGGGAGTCAGTCATTCATATGATGGCTTGTGCCTGGCTGCATATTACTACTTTGCATTTTTTTTAAGAGGACAAAACCCCCACAAAAATCAAGAAGCAGACAAACAAACAAACAAACAAACAGCAAAATGACAATAACAACAACAACAACAACAAGAGTGATACAGGATTTCAAATTAAGATGATAGCAATTTAACAATAGTTGTTATATCGCATATTGTTATCTTCAAAATAGTTGCTCAGGTTAGTAGATACAGGAGTAAAACAAAACAATAGAACAGAACAAAACACTGGATTTCAAAAGCAAGATGGAAGGAAATCCCCTACAGTTGCTCTTATGCATATTGTTGTCTTCCAAATAGATGCTCAGACTACCAGCTTTAGGCCTGCAAAGTCAATCAAACTATACAAGCATTGAGTTATTATTATTTTTTTACTTCAGTTGCTCTCATATCAGCCTGAGTTCCTCCAAATCAACTGGTTGCTTACAGAGGGCTAGGTGGAGTTGCTCTTCTTGTCTCCCCACCAGCATGCCAGCTGGTTCACTGGAATGAATGAGTTGGCTTCTTGATTCTTCTTCTGGCCCATATGGCTGCTTGGGTCCAAGTCTTATCCCCTGTATTAGTCCATTTTCTGTTTCTATGATGAAATATCTGAGATCAGGTAGTTTGTAAAGAATAGAAATTTGTTTCTGTCATGGCTCTGGAAGCTGGGAAGTCTAAGATCATGGCACTGGCATCTGGTTGGCATTGATGAGGGCCCTGCTGCATCATAACATGGCAGAGAGCATCACATGGCCGGAGAGGGCAAGTATGCTAGGTTAAGTTTCTATGTTAAGTTTCTTCCTTTTTTTATGAAGCCATTAATGCCATCATGGGCTCCATCCTCACAACCTCATCTAATCCTCACTACTTCCCAAAAGTTTCATCTCCAAATAGCATTGACATATTCATTTTGGAATTATGTTTGTAACATGAAATTTTGAGACTTTCAAACCTTAGCATAATATTTCCAGCCATAATCTAGGCTATAGATCCTCTCTATTCCAGACCTACAAATTTCACCTCAACTTACCCTCCTCCACCCTTCTTTGCCCCTTGTGGGTCCTGATTTTATGTAATCAATAATTGGGAAATGAAATGTTTGGCATCAGCCACTTCTTTTTCTGTTTGCCACATTGTTTCTATAACTTATTAGTAATAGCTAGAAGCAGACTAATGACAAAATATTCTTTATGTATAAATTTTATATATAGGAAAGCACAAATTTCTGTATCAGTTATTTATGGCTGTGTAAAAAACCATCTTGGGATATAGCTCACACTTCTGTGGGTGAGAAATTTGGCTGGTCTTACTTGGGCAGTTCTGCTGGTCTCACCTAAGTTCACTCTTCCTTCTGTGTTCAGCTTTCTGTCAGCTGGGAGAAGGCATGAGTGGAAATTGTATGACTATCAATTGGAGCAGTGTAGGGGACCTGGGCCCTGGAGCTGCCATCATGCAGTAGACCTGCCAGACTGGTTCACATGTGGTGCCTACATGGCCCACTAAGCAGCAAGGGGTGGCAAACTCCATATATGAGCATCTTTAAAGCTTCTGTTTGTGTTATATTTGTTGTTTCATTGGCCAGAGCAAGCCACATGACCAAGCCCAGGACATGTGTGGAACTCTAAAAGGATGTGGATATAGACGGTTGTGGACAAATTTGGTTCTTACCACAATAATCTACTGAAACACTTTCCCATCCATTGAGCCTTCTTTTTGACAGGGACTTGACATGGCCCTGTAAGTCTCTGGGCTTAGATGATGTGATTTGAAGTTCAAAAAGGGAGAATAGCATGAAAAGTGCCCTCAAAGCTGTGGTGAAGATAAGACTACATACTGGGAGGCCCCTGCAGAGGAGAACTGAAGCCAATGATCCAACAGCTATGAGAAGGAGGGTAGATAATAAGTAGGGAACTTCTGGGTTGCTGCTGTAGTTCGGATCTGGAATATCCCCTAAAGGCCTATGTGGTAAGTGTTTCGTCCCCAGCCTGGTACTAGTAGAAGGTGGTGAGATATTTAAGAGGTGAGGGCCTAGTGGAAAGTCTTTAGATCACTGAAGGTGTGCCCTCAATGAACATTGTGAGAAGCAAGTCTGCTTCTTTTTGGCTGTAATTTCCTGGCCACCATGAGATGAGTGGCTTATTTTACCATATACTCTGGCCATATCATCTTGCCTAGTGACAGGCCCAAAATAACTGAATAAACCAATCATGGACTTAAATTTCCAAAATCATGGACCAAAATAGACCTTTTCTCTTTTAAAGTTAATTATCTCAGTCATTTTGGTGCAGTAACGGAAAGCTGACCAACACAGTTGATTTAGCTTAACTATTTTCTCTCTTTGAACCCAAAGCCTTTTTAAATCTGAGTTGCACTTCTCGTATTCTATCTTCTATACCTACACAGTAGCTTCCTGACCTGAATGTAAGCTTCTTAAGGTAATCTTTGTGCCTTATATTCCTCTATATCCCTCCCTCATTCCTCAGAGTCTTGTAAGGATAACTACTCACTGTAGTTAATGGGAGGTGGCCACACCCTCCAAGACTGAATGGACAAATAGCATTGTGATATATTATGTTCTGTTTCATCACTTGTACACACTGCCCCTTTTTTCTATTCAGTGAACCAGGAGATTCTTCTTTCATTGCCCCAGGAAAGAATACTTCAACACAAAACATCAAAATGGGAATAAATTCTGGATTTCTGAGGTTCAAAAGCTTTAACATTTAGTAGAATGGAGAAGACACACACTTGTGATATTAATAATTTATGATTTCTTGCTTAGCATGTGCTGCGAGCTCTACTGTGCCTTCACAATGTCCCTTGCAGCAAAATCATTGTGATAAGTAGGACGAAGAGGGAACAGTAAGAAGAAGAATTTTATTTTTATTATGGCTGGTTATTCAGCCCTTTTTCCCCTGTGTATGTGGTTCAAGTGTGTACTGGGAGGATGCTGAGGTCTAAAGCCAACCTATGCTCCTGCTTTGCACCTCCAATAGGTTGTATTTAACAAAAAAAATGAAAAAATGCAATATTAATAGTTATTATGTACTGGTGCAGATGATTGACATTTTTCTCTATTTTTCTCATTTTGTGGAAGGGTTAAAAAGAGACCATTTCTAAAACGGGAAGACAAAGGGGTTAATTTTACTTTAAAATTACATTATGCATATGTATTAAATACTAAAAAGAAGAAGAATCTTTGTTTAAACTAAAGGCCAGAAATGGAGCAGCAGCATGGAAAAGTGAGCGGGGATGGAGCCACAGAGATGGATCTGAAAATGGGTGGTGACTGCAGGGAATTTCATCTACAGGGTGTTGATGGGCACTTAATAGTGTATTGGGTTAGCTAAGAATTGGGCTATATGTGTGTTGCTCCTAAGTTTGTGGATTGGGATTCCCATGTACTTCCTATGTGCAGTCTGTGCAGTGCAACTCTTCCCTTAGGTAGTTTTCTTCCTGACTGGTTCTTTGCTAGTAAAAATCAGAGAGATTTCACCTGGACTGATAAATGAGCTCGCTCTTTTGGCAGCGAGCTGTGCAGTTCCTGGAATGGTCTAAAGTAATTACTGAGTCGTGGCTTGAGCTAGAATTTTGGCCACTGGACATGAGTTTTGAAGAGCAGACCAAACCCAGTAGTTGGCTTTTGGGACATGTCCAGAGGGACATACATGGAGGTCAGCAACATATTCTGTATACCAGAATACCAGAGTAGAAACTGGAGCAATGGTGACCTGGGTTGGAGTGACTGAATACAGAAATGACCTTTATTCTCAATACCCAGAGTGTATGGTCCAGCAAAATCTTCAGAAATGGGACCCTATTTATTTATCTTTCATTTAGTTGCTGAAGTAAAAGTTACCTACAGTGAAGCAAACAAAGCTCAAATGTTCACTTCATACATCTTCATGTGTTCACATTTTTGGGACCATCAGATCATAACACAGAACATTTGCATAACCGCAAAAAGTTCCCAATGCCCATTAATCCTTAATACTATGTACTGACACAACCACTACTCTGACTTCTGTCACCACAGATTACATTTTTTTTTTGTCTCTTTGCATTGGCTTCTTTCAATCAAAACAATGTTTCTGAGATTCGCCCATATTGTTGTATATGTTAATAGTTTTTCTTGTTTTGTGACTAATACTTATTAATATGGATGCATGATGCTTTGCTTATGCATTCTGCTCTTGATGACAATTAGTGGGTCTATTAGTACTATTAGGAATAGAGATGATATGAACATTCCTGTGTGTGCCTTTTTGTGTCACACGCATTTACTTTCTTTGGGTTATTTCCCTAAGAGTGGAATCGTTTAGCTATAGTGTAGGTGGAAGATTAATTGTATTTGAAACTGCTAAGGAGTTTTACTGCTAAGCAATTCAACTCCTACCAGCAATATATATTCTACATCATTGCCAATATTCGATATAATTAGATTAAATTTGTTTTAGTTTTGGCCTCTTTAATGGGTATGTAATGGTATACATTGTGTTTTGAATCACATTCCTCTGATGATGAATGATATTGAGTTCCTTTTTATGTGCCTATTAGTTATTTGGATAGCTTCTTTTGTAAAAACTCAAGTATTTTTGTCCATTTTATTGTTTTATCTTTTGCATTTGATTGTTTATCTTTTTGTTACTGTGAGTGGAGGCTGTTACATATTCCAGATATGATTTCTTTGTCATATATATACATGGTGAACGTTTTCTCCCACTCCCGCTTGTCATTTCACATTTACAGGTGTCTCTTGATGAGCAGAGTTTTTTTTTTGATGAAATTTCTCTCTTTTATGGTTAGTACTTTTTTATTCTCTCTCTGAGACATTTGTCTATCCTAATATGAAAATAGTCTCATGCATTATTCTTAGAAACTTTACAGTTTAATCATCACATTTATGTCTATGACTCATTTTAAACTAATTTTTGTGTATGATGAAGTAGGGATCAATATACTTTTGTAGCAGTCTTGGTATCTGAAAATGTCAGTCTTCCAACATGTTTCAGTGTCCTTTGGTTTTCCATATGCTCTAGAATTAACTTTTCAATTTCTATCAAACCCAAACCAGGCCAGAACAAACCTGTTGGAGTTTTCAGTTAGACTGAATTTCCCCAATAGTTCAACTTGAGAGAGTTAACATCTTAATAATATTGAATTCTCAGATCCATGAAGACGGTCTATTTTTTGATTGATTTAGGTCTTCACTTTACATTAGCACTGTTGGAGTTTTCAGACAGAATTCTTTCAAATGTTCTAATTAATATATTTCTATTTGATATTTTTGATACCATTGTGCCTCACACTTAGAAATGTTCATTTTCTATTTTTTGTTATAGAAAAAAGAAAATTTATTTTCAAATTGAAAATTAAACATCTTACTAGACTTCATAATATACTGTTTTGTAATCAATCTGAACTGGCTTATAAACAGGCTCAGTGGAATGAACATGCTTTGGCAGATGACGTCAACCCACTTACGTTATCTAAACATCTACCAAAACCTGAACTCCATTGTCTAATTTCCCCTGTGGATATTTTCTTTGGTAATTTGGAGGTGGGTTGCTTAACTTTGTTTTTTTTGTTTTTTTGTTTTGCCGCACTGGGGATCGAACTCACAGCCTCACACCTGTCAGACAGGCGCTTAAGCCACTGAGCCAAACTCCCAGTCCTAGTTTTTTGAGGCAGGGTCCCACTATGTAGCTCAGGCTGCCCTTGTGCTCGCATTGTAGCCCAGGCCAGCCTCGAACTCACAATGCTCCACCTACCTCAGCCTCCCAAGTGCTGGGATTAAAGGCGTGCGCCACCACGCCCGGCTAAGGGTTGCTTAACTTTGAAGGATTTGGAAATTTTCTACTAACCTTTTTGTTATTGATTTCTCCACTGTGGTCAGAGAATATAATCTGCATATAATTAGCAATTTATTAAAACTTGCTTTGAAGCCCAGGACATGCTTTGATAAATGTTTCATGTCTAGTAGATGTTTCACTTGAAAATAATGTATCATCTAGGGTTGTTAATTTAATGTTCTCTCTATGTCACTTAGAACAACTTGGTTAATGTTGTTCAAACCTGTATATTTACTAATTTTTCTCACTTACAGAGAAAGAGCTGTGTTAAAACTTCTATCTATGATTATGCTTTGTTTTTCCTTTTAATTCAATGTTTGCTTTGTGTATCTTGAGGTTGCATTGCTAGGTACATAAACAATTAGGTTTATTATATGGCCAACCATCCACATCTATGAAATTTGCACCCTCTTTAGGGGAGGATGTACATAGGTTCTATACAAATACTACGCTATTTTATATATGGCACCTGAGCACCTGCAGATTGTGATACTTGTGTATCTGTGAGGTGACGTTCTGAAACAAATTTCCCAGAGATACTGAGGGACAACTTTATATTTATTCCATCACTGTATTTTCTTATCATGAAAAATGATCTTTATTGATGCAACACTGTGTGTCTTAAAATCTACTGTACTGAATGGACTTCCAACCTCTCAATTATAGTAGCTTTTATTTTCATTAAATGTGTTCACTAATATGGGTAGGCTCAAGTCTACATTTTTGTTATCAGTTTTGTATGTTTTTGTTCACCAATTCCTTTTGTTGTCACTCCTCCTTTCCTCCTTTCTTTTAAATTAGTCAAGTATTTACTAAGATTTTTTTTTGCTTTTAAGTTGAATAATGAGAAATTTAAAAAAACATAATTCTCTTTAGCCTGTCTGCTCTGTTTTACTTTTTTTTTCTCTTTTCTTTTTTTCCTGTGGCACTGGGGATTGAACTTACAACCTCATGCTTACCAGACAGGCACTTAAACCACTGAGTCAAACTCCCAACTCTAGATTTTTGAGGCAGAGTCGCACTATGTAACTCAGGCCAGCTTTGCACTGGCATTGTAGCCCAAACCAGACTTGAACTCACAACGCTCCTCCTACCTCAGCCTCCCAAGTGCTGGGATTAAAGGCGTGCGCCACCACACCTGGCTGCTCTGTTGTACTTCTATGCTTATAGAAGCCTTATGGTACATTTGTATCATATTTTATTTTGTCATTTTCTTTCAGCCTGAAAGACAATCTATGAATTTGGTAGTAATGCTTCCACTGTCATTCTTGACTTTAATACTTTGAGTCTCATCTTTTTTTATCTTGATGAATCCAGAAAATTTTTTCCAATTTTGTTGTTTTTTTCTAAGAAACAAGTTTTGGTTTCATTGATTCTCCATCTTGATTTGTAGTCTCTGTTTTGTTTATCTCCACTCTAATATTTATTATTTCCTTCCTTTTGTTTGTTTTGGCTTTAGCTATTTTTCTTTTCCTGGTTCCTTAAGGTAGCAGATTAAGTTATTGATCTTCTTTCTTAATGTGGGCATTTACAGCTATAAATTTCCCATTGAGCACTGTTTTCATTGCACTCCATAAATTGTGGTATGTTGGGTTTTTGTTTATATTCATTTCAAAATATTTTCTAATTCCTTTGTGATTTTTTCTGTGAGCCACTGATTATTTAAGAGCATTTCACTTACATTTCATATACTTGTGAAATCTATGAATATTCTTTTGTTGTTGGTTGCTAGTTTTGTTCCACTGTGGAAGCAAGTATTTCATATGATTTTAAAATTTATTGAGACTTGTTTTGTAGTCTAACCTATGGGAGGCATGGAGTACTACATGAATACTAACTTAAAAATTTACCTATGCCATTACCTTAGAGGTATTCTGTATTTCCTCATGTAAATTTGAGTTAGAGTCCAGTATCTTTTTATTTCAGCCCAAAGGACTTCATCATTTCTTGTAGGACAGATCTACTAGTGACAAACTACCTTTATTTTTATTTAAAATTTTCTCTCAGTGTTTAAGCATAGTTTTGATATACAGGCTGTGATGAAATACATGTTAAACATTTGAATTTAAAAAGTTACATATATACCAGATAGATAATTATACTACTAACCTCTGTTAGTTCATAAAAGAGAACAGTGTGCTGTCAGTGTTTGATCATGTTTTTATGCCTGTGTCTTATAATCTGAGCAACTACTTCGAAGATTACAGTATGCAATATATTAACCATTGTTAAACTCCTATTATTTTGTTTTGAAATTTTGTGTCGTTTTAATTCTTTTTTGTTTCAAAATAAAAAAGAAAAAAAGATACGTTGTCATTATTCCCTATCAGAAGACTCCCTTGCATCAAACAGACATATTCCATCATTTTTGCCACTTTCTGAAGCAGTCTCGAAGTCCTCTTTCATGAGTGTCTTTATGACATTTGATAGAAATATGGTGAATGCTACTGCCAAGTGTCACCCAATGGAAAGGCAGAGTTTTAAGAGGATGATGATGTGTCCTCATCAACCTTATTCACCAGATGTGGCACAGTGATACTTTTGGCTCTTCTCTAAAGTCAAAATGATGATAAAAGGTAAATTTCGAACTGATGCAGAATATTGAGACAGCCAAAACTGGGTGACTAAAACACACATGAAAGATGACTTTCAGAACTACTGCAGAAAGTGGCAAGAATGATAGAATAAGTGTGTCTAAAGCGAGGGGGAGTATTTTGAGGGGAATTAATGTGAATGTGTCCTTGACTGTAAAAATGTCGAAAAGTTTTAATCTTCACTGTGTTTTTGATCACACCTCATATATAACATTCTTAATTGACCATGTATTTCTTTTCAGCACCTCATGGATGTCATTTCACTGCTTTCCAACTGCAGTGATGAATTTTCTTTGATCATTTTTTATCTTCAGACATCTAATAAAAATAGCCAACATGATTGCTTTTTTCTAGAAGTAATGTGTCCTTATTTTCTGGATGCTATTAACTTATCTTTAGCTTTGGTTTTCAGAAATTGAATAAACTATTGAAGAGTACTATTTTTCATTACATTATTTTTGCTTAAATGCAACTGATGTCTTTCATCAGGTATTCAGACATTATTTTTACAAACAACTTTGCAGTTTCATTCTCTTTGTTCTCTCCACTACACTCTATACATGTTAGTCCATTATATGTTATGTCTTACATTACTGACAGTTTTGTATTTCTTTTTTCTTTTTCTTTCTTTCTTTCTTTCTTTCTTTCTTTCTTTCTTTCTTTCTTTCTTTCTTTCTTTTCCTTCCTTCCTTCCTTCCTTCCTTCCTTCCTTCCTTCCTTCCTTCCTTTTCTCTCTTTCTTTGTTTCTTTCTTTCCTCCTACACTTTGTGTTTAAGTTAGATTACTTGCTATTACCCTAAGCCCACTGATTTTTTCTTCAACTTAGTCTAGTCTCCTAGTAATCTTGTTCAATTAATTGTTTACTTCATATGTTGTATTTTCTTGATTTAGAATTTTTATTAGGTTTTTTGCATAGTTCTAACTTCTCCTCTGAAATTCTCCATCTTTTCACATATTTTGTTCAATTTCCCCTCTAAGTTCTTCAAGGTACTTATAACTCATTTAAAAGTTCTTGTCCATTAATACCAACATTTTTGTCATTTATAGCAACTGCTTCTATTGACTTTATTTGACTTTCAAGTATAGGTCATATTTGTTTTTCATAATTCATGTTTTTTCTATTTATGCCAGATATTTTTATTTTTCTGGGGCTTGAAATTAGGGACTCACACATGCTAGGCAAGCACTCTACCACTGAGCCACATCCCCAGGCCTTATGCCAGATATTTTAAATAGGGCTGATGCTATCAATTTAATCAAAAGCTGAACTAGTCTTGGGTAGAGATTTTGGTTGTGCACAGTTGACCTCTAATCTCAGATGTCTTGAAGATGAACTCAAATCTCTTTATCCTGTGGGGATTTATGAATATTCAGGATTGCTTTCTATTTCCCAGCATTTTTCTCTTCTTCTCAGTGCCACTGCTTATTCAGCAAAATTCTTGTGGAAGAGAACTGGCAGTCAGGGAGCGGAAAGCCTGTGTTTGGGATTTTTCCAGATATCAATCTGCTGGGCTAACACATATTTGATTTTAGGAGTTAAGTGGCTTGTCCTTGTCCCTGAAAAACTCCCTAGCCTGTGGTATAGTCATTTTTCTACCTATTTGTGACCCTAACTTGGCAACTTCTCCTAAATATATAACAGAACTCATCTATGTTCATTTGCTGATTTAGAAACAGCTTGTTCCCTCTGAAATTTGGTTCAGTTAGTCTTCTTTGCGTCCACAGTTCTTTGATGATTGTAGTCCCAATTAAAAATATAATTTAAATTTTTTCAATGTTTTCTTCTTGCTACAATAGGAGTGATTACACATGACTTTATCCTAATTGGAAGGAAAACTCTATGAATGTTTTTGTAAGAAGACTTAAAACCAAAATGATGACTCCTTAAACTTTATATCAAAACAGAGCATTTCATACTATATAAATCACATTGATTGATTTTCAAATATTAAACCAACTTTGTATGTCCTGATAACCAAGGGAAAAATCTAAACAAATCCTTTAGCTTGCTTGCATTTAAAAATCACTTCATTTTGGAACTCATACAACTGAGTGATATCTGTGGCTTGGCTATAGATGACACTTCTGATTTAAATTGCCTCATGGATTACAACTGTTGCTTGTCACTATCTCCACTTATTCCCTGGCAAAACATGTCTTTTGTATCTGGTTGATTAACTGTAATTAACTGGGGAAAAGAATGAAAAAGACATGAGTCATAAAACTCACTAGTCAGTAACTTTTCCTTAAATTTACTGAACCCATGACCCCTGGTGGAATTCAGATAACATCAAAATGCAGACCAAAGACTTATTGATCTTGTTCTTTAATTAAAAGGAAAATAGTGTGTTTGTCAAAAAATTATTGGGACTAGCTAGGACACAAAGGTTGTTTTGTCACAAGGATATCCTAGCAGAAACAAGCAAAGAAACAAACAAACAAAATGAACATCTCCAGAGTGAGAAAGATGTTTATTGAACTTGGATGTACAACACAGCACTCATCACAAAGTAGTCATCTTGCCTTCCTCCTTTTCTCCTTTTCTTCCTCATAAAAACTCTTTCACACCCATAAATTTTGTGATGATACCATTCTTCTTCATCTTTTCAGGGCCTGTATTTGGATAAACTGATTTCCTTCTCACCAGTTCTTGCCTTCTGAGAATTTTTTTTTTTTTCATGGTAAGTAGCTAAACTTCTGTCCAGTAACAGCAGGAATAAGCCTCAGTTAGCTGTTATGTGTGTTTGGATGTAGCACTGGATTTGAATTGATAAAATCTGAAAGGACTTTTTCACATACATTCATAAGAGATATCAATATTCAATTTTTATTTACTCATAAGGTCCTTGGTGGGTTCTGAAATCAAGGTCTTGTAGGTCTCATTATTGCAGATAGCTAAGTTAGGTAGAGATTAAAAGGCAGTTAAAAAGGCCTGAGGCCCAAGACAGAGTCAGAACAGACATGAAGCAAACCAGACCTGTGGTTGCGGAATGAGTTGATAGAAACTAGGCTCCAAGATGGAGACAGGATCGGGAGTCCTACAAGCCTCTCCAGCGATAAACAACAGCTCATAACTGTACTGAAACTAGCACCACCTGGTTTAGGAAGACTAGACACTATCACAAACATTTAGAAGCAATACAATAAATGCACAGACCCATGACCAGAACACTCTGACTTTCACTCTTACCCCTTTCAGAAATGCCTTTCTTCTCCATGCTATGTATCTTTGTTAGGTACCTTGTTTTTCTATTAGATCAATATTAGCTATGTGACTGTACTTGTAAATCTTTAGGTGAGTATAGTTTAACCCAAGGTAACTTGTGATGTTGTCTTGGGTTAAACCATAACCCACAGTGATTTTGCTGTATAAAAAACCCCTTGAAGAAGAGCTCTCAAGAGATTTTTCTTAATAAAATGTTCCTACTCTTCACCCACTTTGTCTTTGAGTCCATTCTTCAAACTCCTAAGACACAGACTCGACACATTTAATAGATGGGAAGTTATCCACCTATAACATCATTAAAGCAGTTGGAAAGTATTCCTTACATCTTTATTCTCTGAAAGAATTCTTGCAAGATCAACATTAATTGATCTTTAAATGTTTGTCTAGGATTCTTTTTCACATTTACCTTCTCAGGTTACACACACACACACACACACACACACACACACATACACACACACCAGGATAATGAAAAGCCATTTAATTCAAGTCCACGCCTGCCCGGAACATTATGATGTTTTAAGCTCCTTTGAATGTTCCTTGAAATTTGAGAAGAGGTGATCTGATTTTCTTTTTCTAAACCGAGTATTTCCTCCAGTCAATAAATGCAGGTTCTTTCATTTTTTTCAGCTTGTCTCAGGATATTACCTGAAGTTTTTTGTCTCTCCTTTGCCCTTCTTTATGTTCCTATATTTTTAACCCTTTTCAGTCTGATAGGATATATACAGGAGGCCCATCTTTCTTGAGTGTTTGCCAGACCCTCACATTCAGTTGATGCTGCTACCAGAGGCACTCAGATTCAGTTTCTTTTAGTGAGGGTGACTCTGATCCACTGCTGGCTTAAAAGTTGTTACAATTTGTTCTGACATCCAATTGAGAGCCTGTGAGAAGTCTTTAAGAAAGCCCCCAATGTATACTGTGAGGGGAGGATTGTATTTGATATTTATCCCTATTTCCTGACACGCAACTTCTACATCCCTCAGAATCCTCAGAATGATGAACAACTTTTTAATGCTAATGTGATGACTCCTGGCTGAGGGCTTCTGAATAGCCCTGGGATGCTCCTGGTTGTCAGGGAAATTAGTCACATCACTAGAGGGTTAAAATTTTCAGTTCCCTCTATCAGTCTCTGGGCAGGTGAGAGGGCCTAAATGCTGAGTTGATCACAATGGCCAGTGATAATCAGTCATGCCTACATAGTGAAGCCTACATAAATCCACAAAATGACAGGTTTGGGACCCCTGCTGGATAGTTGAATATATGGAAGTTCCTGGAAGGTGGCATGCCTAGATAGCATGGATGCTCACTACCCCTTCCCATGTATCTTGCTCTGTACACGTGTTATCTACTGTGTATCTTTACCTTTTATAATATTTTTTTGTAAAATATTGATAAACATAAGTAAGGCATTTGCTTGAGTTCAGTGAGCCATTTTAGCAATTCATAGAGGAGATCAAAGGACAGTGGTTTAGTTGCTAAAGATTTTCCTGGTAATGACCTGGAAAAATGTCCCAGATGAATGGAAATCATGTAGGAGTCACAATGAGGTACGCATTAGAAAAATATAAGAGCAGAGTCTTTAAAGACTGTAGAAAATGCTAGGTACTACTAGGTTGCACACTGTAAGAGGGTAATGAGCGTTGTTAATAAAAAGATAATGGCTAAGTGGGAGATCAAGAGAGCCTTGGGTAAAATTTAAGAAAGGTTTCTTATTGGGGAAACCACGCTTAGCCTACTGTTAGCTCCTCCATTCCTGCTTCTTCCTCTATTTTGCCCCTACAGATACCCTGCTCCATTAACTATTTCTCTACTTCTTACAGGTCAAGCCCTTGGTCTGATCTTTTGGCATTTGTGGTCATTGTAATAATTATAGTCTTCTGGTTTCTGGCCATTGAAAACCACCATCTGTACTATTTTGAGACTATCATCCTTTTGGATGTTAATGAACTCATGCTCCTTGCACTACAGAAGAGGGCCATTGCCAAAGTTCTTAATGATACTGGTGCCCTTCTCACAAGCACACTAGTGGTGAATTTTTTAGCCTGCATTTCAACTATGTCCCTTCCACTCTGAGAGCATATTTTACGTTCTTGCAGGACATTAATCTTGCACCATGAGGGCTAATGGTCTGTGCTCTTATCTTGGTCCAAGCCCACGACTTCTCCCCTGCCTACCCAGTATTCAGCGCTGGGTTCTACCCAAGACCAGGCTGCACTTCCATTTTCTCTCAAGTCTAGACAGCACTCCTAAATCGCTTCATCCCTGTCCCTCTTCTTTCTCCAGCATTTACCCAGATTTGTAATCACTTCTGAATTCCTTTTAAGGCTGTCTGATGATGTCTAGCCCCTTTCAGAGGGTAGGAGATCCAAGGGAAGTGAGAACACCCCCAAGATCTCTCTGCACCAATCACTTCTACTCTGCTGTGGCTGCCTGAGGTTGACTCAGAGATGCAGTGGTGTGGTACAGCCTCCTCCAAGAGAACAAAGACTGCCTTCAACTTCCCCTGCCTAGTACCCCTCCTGCTTGGATTTACTCTAAGAGTGGAGTAAGGACATTTGGTATCAGCCCTTGCATTCCTTACCTCTGTTACCTTCTTTCTCAGATCCACATTTCAGGGGGCGCAGATTTTCCATATTGCCTTGTCTCTTTGGGAGGGGGCCGAGTCCCACTTCACTCTACCCTATCACTACACCATATAGTTGCTGGGGTAAGGGGAATGATTTTGTGGTACACAAATGCAAAGCATGCTGCTTTGCTCTTTTAAAAACACATAGGTGAAAAGACCAGGTGTACTCTGAAGGGGGAGGATAATCAGGATCACTGCTATTTAGAAAATGAGAGAGGTTGGAAAAGCAAAGCACCAAGGTGCTTAGGGGAACTGGGAAAGGATCTTGGAAAGGTGGAAGTTGAATTGGCACTATAGGATAAGGAGCTGGAGAAGAAAGACATCCAAAATGGTAGAGGAGGTAAAAACAGCATACTGAATGGAAAGCCACTTCTAAAACTGTTGAATGAGTAACAGTGTAATTAATCTTTTTCTGATTGGATGGAGGGACGGAGTTCTGGGCCACAGAGAATCTTTGTGGTAGCAGCCAGCAATGAAAGACTGGTAAAGAAATTCCTAGGTTGCTGTCTCATTCACTTTGGTACCTCTCAGACAAAATACCTGACACCTACAATTGAAAGGAGAGGTTTGTTTTGACTCACGGTTTTAAAAGTTTCAATCCTAGGCAGGCTGGCTCCAAGGCAAGAAAGGCATGGCAGAGGAAGGCTGCTCACCTCATTGTGACCAAGAAGCAGAGAGAGAAGGGAGGAGCTGGGGAGGGAGATAAACCCCTCTAAGTCATGTCCTCAATGACCCATCTCTAACCAGGCCCCAACCTCTTAATAGCACACTTAGCTGCTAAACTCATTAGAGGAATCTACTGATGTGTTTGGTGCTCCCATGATCCAATCACCTTCCAAAAGCCTTGTCTGGGTATTTTAGAGGTATATTCTGGATCTAACCATAACAGTCACCAAAGGAGGATATAGACAAATGGGCAGATC
>RJWM01012550.1:0-56340 GCA_004363535.1 Dasyprocta punctata | reverse complement strand
ACCTAAAACCAGTGCCACATGGATGCTGCCAAAGTCCACTACCAGCTCGAGCAGTAGCCAGGCTTTCCTCTCTTTTAGCTGTAAGGGCCAACTGCCTGGATCACTGAGCTCTCTGAACCTGATTGTGAGGAACAGTTTCTCTATGCTGCCACCATTCTGGAATCTGGTGTGGCTGCTGCCATTTTGGAATGTGGGGCTCTGTGGCTTTTTCCTCCAAGCAAACTCTTCCACTTTTGAAGGCCTGAGGCTGCAAAGGGTGGAGGCCTACTGCTCCCCAGGATGCCCCAGGCCATAGTGTTTATTCCTTTGTTCCCTCTCAACAATCAAGGTCTCAGTTCTATCTTTACAGTCCACAGCTTCCTGGTCAAACTCACAAAGTTTTAAATCACCATGCTGGGTGCTTTGTTCTTGATTCCCAACATAAATCTGGCTAACAGTTCCCAACAATAGCCAGGCCACCATTTCAATATTAGTTTGCCTTGAGATTTCCTTTGCAAGAATAGTCAGTCCTCTGCCCCTAATCTCAGTCTCAGGCAAAGTCTCTGGGCACAGGCAGAATGCAGACAAACTTTCTGCCAAGCTACAACACACATCATGTGGAGTCCATCAACCAATGCAGTCCTTCTTTCCAACAGAAACCTCCTGAGCCTGGTCTTTACTGGCAGGCTTTCTATAAGCCTTCTGGTCTCCTGAGCTCTGACCAGAACCTCAGGTTGTTCTAGTGGTGCTGGAACAACCTAAGCTGTTCCAGAACCACTCTTTCAGGTAAAATCTCCAAACCATTCCAAACTCTTTCCACAAGCCATTTCTAAAGGCTCTTGAACCACATGGTCAGGTTGAGTCACAGCAATGACCCCACTCCTCTGGTAACAAATTCTGTCTTAGTTACTTTTCACTCATTGCTCAGACAAAGTATCTGATGCCCAAATTTAGCAGAGGAAAGGTTTATTTCTTACAGTTTCTTAGGAGTTTCAGTCCACACTTAGTTGGCTCCAAGGCAGCATGGTGTGGCGGGGCTGCCATTTATGGCAGCCGCCAAATGGCAAGGTGCACTGGCAAGCGAGCAAGCGAGAAAGAGAGAGAGGAAGATCCACTTTCCCTCTACCTTAATCTGAATGTTGGCTCCACCCCTGGGTGGGTGCAGCACTCACATCATCAATCCCAGCATCACACAACAAACCAATCATGGAAGCCAGACTCAGCCCCATCCAAATTACAAGTCCTTGGGGGGACACAGGATCATACAATACAGGATGGAAATAAAAGTTTCCAAATACCACAGGGTGATGGAGCCCTGATCAGAAGCCTGATTGGAGATTTCCAAGAGACCCTGAGACAGGATCACCCATCTAAGGTACCTCTGAACTTGATCCACAGAAACTACTTTTTTATGATGCTGAGTTTTGGGTAGTTACATGGCAATAGAAAACTGATACAAACAGGTACAATTGTATTTTAATTGTGCAGAGGAACTAAGATGCTGACAGGTATGTTATCTTCTTAAGTTTACACATGTTATGTAATATAATTAGGGTACAGACTCCAGGTTTTCATACAGCCTGTATCCATTGTCTACACTAAATTGCCTCTTGGTATTTTATAGGTGTGTGCTGAGTGATGACTTGAGGTTCTCCTCCATGTGGAAAAGGCATAAATATGAGAATAGTTCCCTGCTCCTCAAGGCCAGCAGCTCCATTTTCTGAAGCAAGTACACTGTGTATACAGGACTCAGCCTACTTAGGTTCACTATCTTCATAAATTGGTCACTTCCAGGGCTCAAGAAGGCCTACATTCTCTGCTCAATAGGCCTCTCAGGCCAACATTTTGTGTCTGTCAAGGGCCCGGACTTGTGTGGATGATAAAGAGTTTGTGAAGAATACAGGTCATATGTCTGGGAGGGATTTGCTTTGTCACAGATCTGTTCCTGTTCTAAGCAGTGGGTTCCCTTCCAGTTCATATGTTTCAAATTTGTGTTAATTAATTCTTCCTCCCAATGACCTCTGATTGTGTCAGCATAAAAGGTTTGGGCAGGTCAAGGTACTGGAGGAGATGTCAGACATCTAAGATATCAGAGTGTTCATTTCAGAAACAATACACACCAAGGATCTCATCTTTCAGTTACCAAGATGAAGTGTGGCACAAAGTAACAAGCATTATCTCATTTCACAGTAGACCTGGCTTTTAACCTTTTAGAATGCCTCTACATTCCTTATTTCTTCTCATCCTTAGCATTTTCTTATTCTACCATGGGTGAGACAATGTCCCCAAGAGAAGTCAATTGATTTATTAAAGATTTGTAACAATTAAGCTTGTTTTATTGATGTCTACTGTGTCTACTTCTGTTTGAAGCATTTTACACATACAAACTTGTTTAGTCTTAACTGCAACCCCATGAGGTTACTCCTTTCTCAACTTATTTTTTTTCAGACAAGGTAAATAAGACTCAGAAAGGTTAATTGACTTGTTCAACTTATCACAGACAAGAAGCAATTGAATCAGAATTTGAACTCATGAAGTCTGCCTCATGAAACTTGCCAGCTTCCAAAACTTTGTACATAATTAGGCCATGCCAGGTTTTATCATTAGGTCATACTGTACTAATCAGCAATATAAACTGAGATCTGAACTTAATTTCACATTTTGAATTCTCACATTGATTTCTATATGTGACCTGGTAGACATTTTGTTGTTCTACCAAATATCATAAAATGTCATCAGATGGCCATTCATTTTCAAGTGGAAATTTGTTTTAAAAAACTTAACCAGCATGATGGTTGATTGGTTGTGTTAACTGAAGCTACTAATGCCTACCTAAATTGGCCTAGCATGGTTCTGGGTGTGGAAGACTCACCCTAGAGAGGATTATCACCAGAATGTTATAAAAAGGGAAACAAGGAAGGATTGCTTCTGTTTTCTTCAGAGATGCTCCAGTCTTCACTTTTACCTTAGATGTCATCTCTTGGCTTCCAGTGCAGATGGTTTAGCCTCCTAGTACAGACTTGCATGGGACACTACAGTGAGCTTCAGGCCTTTGCCTCTATCCTTTGGATCCCCAGTGTGCAGACTCTGAGGAAAGCCATTCTAAGCCACTCATGCAAATTCTTATATATTAGTATATGTTGTAGTAAGTCCGTTTTCTCTAGTAAGCACTGACCAATACAATCAGTTTATTTGTAAATGCAGCTTATCTTTTCTGCTAAGTTGCTTGCCATGTTTGTTGGAAACACCTTCTCATGACAGCAGTAGGAGCTAACCATTCCACAAACTTTGAAAACTTAGGCTACCTAACTGTTCCACTAATTCCTGAGGGTGTCATGCAGATAACAGAGTGACCCTGAAGGTGCCAAGTCATGTGTCATTACTACCTAAGGTACTGAATTCAGATTGAATGTGGGCTTCTGTCCTGGGAAAGGTAGGAACTGGGGGAGTTCATTTTTCCCCTTGTCTTAGGACCTAGATGAAAATCAAATTCAAATCTTCTTTAGTTGCTTTCCCTAGTTCCCAATCCAAACTTCCTTCTCAATGTCTTACTCTGTGGAGTAAGAATTAAAGTTGAGGCCGTGCACTTGTGACTTTCAGCATCTGTTACCTTTGGTGTAGCTGAACACTGCAGTATTTACTTCAGGATTGCAGAACAGTGAAGGGATTGAGAGTATGGGCTGTGGGTCAGATTGCCTATGTTCTTGTATTTGCTCTGTAGTTTTTCTTCTAAGACTCTCCTTCTTGTCTTTCACTTATTCAAGCTGAGTAGAAGCAGCGTTTAACCTGACTTGAAACTGTTTCTCATACCAGATATTCTGGGTTGGGTCTCAGTGGTCTTTGTACCTTTGCAATATGGGGCAACCAACAATGCTCACTCTCTGTGGGAAGACGTTGGTGTAGGACAGTGGTCAGGAAATATTTACACCCATGCCGAAATTCCTTTACTTTCTGTACACACAGCATCCTAGAGCTTACTTCAGAGAATTTTTCAGTGTATTGTTACTTCGAATTCTCCCATAATTCCATGCTTTAAGGACTATTATTATTATTCTAAAAGGCCTTACAGAGGAAAATGACAAGATGGTGGAACAGAAAGCAGCAGAGTAACAACCTCCATCCAGATATTAGAATATAGCAACATGGGGAAGACCAGAAAGAAGGAAGTGGGTCCTCTGGACCTAGGAAGAATCTAAAGTGAGAACTGAAGCTCACAGAAAGAGTAAAAAGAAAAACTTAAATGAAGAAGAAGGTGGTAGCTGGTGGTGCCTCTGCCCGGAGCCAGACCCACTGTGTGAAAGGAGTTGCTGGAACCTGGGGATGCATGATCAAGGTGCTGCGGTGGTGGCGGTGACCCTGGAGGCCTCTGCCAAGAGAGGCAGCATTGGAGGAGAGTGGCAGTGGACTGAACTGGCTGATGGTGAGTGCAGGGGACTTCATCCTCCCATGGGAGAGAGAGATTGGCTGGGAGACATTTTGGAGTCAGCTGGATGGGTCCGGGCCAGAGCTGTTCCTGGCTTCCTCCAGCAACTCCTAGCTGGGCGCAGACCCATGGAAATTGCTCCGACTGAGCCCTACCCCTGTGTGCATTCTGAGGGCCACCTCAGAGGGTCCCTGCAGGTGACCGACTTGGTCTGAATGTGGCGACTCCATGAATGCTCCAGGGGCGGTAGCAGAGGATCCTGCTGGTAACCAGCCCAGATTTGCAGGCGGTGGCCCCATCCGTGTGCACACCCCACCAGCCATCAGGAAGCCAAGGCAGGCTGGGGAAAGGCAGCGGACAGCACTGCAACAGTGCACTCAGTGGCAACCATCAGAAATCCATAATCAGCACTGGCTAGAAGAACCAGTCAGTCTCACTTAAGAGAAATTGTGGCCAATGCAAGGAGCACCCAGGTCCTCAGTACCCATTTGTCCAGAAGAACCCAGGAATATGTCAAGACAAAGAAGCAAAAGGCAGTCTCTGGCCTCCAATCCAAGCACAGCAAGTCGAGGGATGCAAACGCAGAAGAGATCAGGAGTCCCACAACTAAAGTTTCTGAGGTGATGGCCACTGAAGTAAAGAAACAACTTCATGAAGCTATAAAAGAAATTAGAACAGAAATACTAACTCAACTAAAAGAAGAAATGAGAAACATAATAAAAGAATTGCTAGACATCTCTAAAGGAGACATAGATGAAAAATGGAGCATAGGAAAATGAGGGAAACCTTGAATGAACAATACAAAAAAGATTTAGAATATGCGAAACAGATTCAAAGAGATAACCAGGAAATCAAGAACTCCAATGAAAGTTGGCAAAACCATTTGAAAGAAACCGAAGATAGACTTTCAAACCTTGAAAACAGATTTGCAGCTTGTGATCACAAAAGGAAAGAGCTCTTAAAAATAACAAGGAACCTGGAAGTAACAATTCAATGGCTACAAGACAACCCAAAGAAACATAACTTAAGAATAAAAGGTGTGAGTGAAAAAGCAGGGTCAATACAAATTAAATTAAGAGCCTATTTACAGAAATAATTTTAGAAAACTTCCCAAGCATGGGAAAAGGAAGTGACTTTCAGATAAGTGAAGCATATAGAACTCCAGCTAGCCATAAACCAAAATAAATCTATACCCAGACATATAATAATCAAGATCCCACAAATTCAACATAAGAACAGAATATTAAAAGCCGTTAGACAAAAGAAACAGATCAGAATCACAACAGACTTCTTGGAAAACCCATCAGAATCACAACAGACTTCTTGACACAAACCATCAGGTCAAGAAGAGCTTGGAGTGAAGTATTGCAAACCCTGAAAGTAAACAACTTCCAACCCAGATTGATGTACCCTGCAAAACTATTTTTCAAAATTAACGGAGAAACAAGATACTTCCAAGACAAAGAACAACTGAAGGAATTTATGACCACCATGCCAACCCTACAAAAATTACTGAAGGACATTTTAGAGAGAGATAAAAAAGACAACAGCTCCAGAAACAGTGGCAGAGGAATATCAGCGAGTGGGGCAAACAATTGAATAGAGAGGAAAAGTAGGCAGCCAATGGCAGGAAAATAGCATGGCAGAGATGAGGCAATGCATGTAGACCTTAACCATTAACATAGATGGCCTCAACTCACCAATAAAAAGAAACACAGGCAGAGTGGATCAGGAGACAGGATTCATCAATATGCTTTATACAAGAGACACATTAAACTCAAAAGGGGGTTCATAGACTGAAAGTCAAAGAAGGGAGAACAATGCTGTATATGACAGGGAACCAGAAAGAAGTGGGGGTAGCTTGCCCATTAGCTACATAGTGGACAAAAAAGAGATGGCATTTTTATCCAATGGAAAGCTACTCAGTTATAAAGAAAAATAACCTCAAGCCTCTTGTAGGTAAATGGATACAACTTAAGATCATGTTCATGGATGAAATGGCCGAGAGCCACATGGATGAACATCATGTTATCTCCCTAGTACAAAAACAAACAAACAAATAAAAAAAACCCAAAACCAAAAAACAAACAAACAAACAAACAAACAAACAAAAACTAAAGGAGTTAGTAGGATTCAAAATACACAATACATATTGTAAAAATGAAAGGGGAGAAAGTGTCTAAAAAAGGACAGGCAGTGGCCATTGTTAATCTATCATCGGGATTTGAGTCCTGTATTGTTTTCACTGAGCTGTTTAGTTTGGTCTTATTCTATCTCGATTTGCCTAATTTTATTATATTTGATGGCATAGACAGCTATTTCAAAGATAACAAAATACATTATGGTAGCAATTATTGATATCTGATCACCTTGTTTTGAAACCCTGTATTGCTTTCATTGTTTTGTTTTGAGTGATTTTATCCTATTTTGATTTGTTTGATAGTATTATGACTGATGATATAGGCAACTGCTTAGAAGATAATATGAGGCATTATAGTAATCAGTGTTGTTTTACTATGTACTGTTTCCATTGTTTTGTTTTTTATTGGTTTTATTCTGTACTATTTAGTTTGATTATATTATGCCTAATGGTATGGGTAGTTATTTTGAAGAGAACAAGAGGTATTATAAGGGGAAAGGAGGAAAGCAGGAAGGGATAAGGAAAAAGACATAAATTTGTATAGAGGTATACATAAGATAGTTAAAATGACTAAACTACTAAGTGCATTAGTTATTGAAAAAAACAGTTAATACTCATATGATTAGATCAATTTTATATATCTATACAACTCCTTCGAAGGTAACGATATGCAATATTACAACCACTGTCAAATTCCAATCATCTCATTTTGTAAACTACAATGTTATTGTATTGGATTTGTTGTTATTGTTTGTTTGTCTCTTTTGCTTTTTGTTTTTCTTTTCTGTGTCTTTTTTCTCTTAACTAAAAAAAATTTTAAAAAATTAAATAAAAGGCCTTACAGAAGTTTCAAGATGAACCTGAAGTGCAACAGCAGGAGTCAAATTTGTATCTTTGGTTTTTTTGTTTGTTCGTTTTTTGTATGCCACTCTGCTTTGTATATTATCGTGCGCTTTTGAGAATGCTCCAGAATGTTACAAAGAAGATCTGAGGGAACACTCAACTTCTAATTTTGAACCCTATAATACAGTTGACCTCAACAACAACAACAAAATCCACTAGAAGTTACTGGATGCTTATTTGCCAGGAAGGTTGCTGAGAACATACATATTATGTCATTTAATTCTTAAAGCAAAACAAAACTCCAAAGCATCTTTGCTTCTCAAAATGTGATCTGCATAGGAAGCTAGAAGGTCGACTTTCAGATGAGGGAGGAAATCAGGGGAGAAGAGAGAAAGAGAGAAAAGAGAAATGGGGTTGAAAATAATCAAAATATATGCATGTATCATAAATCAAAACAAATTCTATTATTTTATATTCCTAATACACACTAATAAAAAAGAATACATACAAATAGGAGTATACCATTGCCATTAAAGAAAACAGAAAATACTTTGAAAACAAAATGAAATAAACTCGCCAAAAACAAACAAAAAAGGTCTGTAGACCAGCAGCACAAGTAACAGTTGAGGGCTTGTTAGAAATGTAGAATCTCAGGCTCCTCCCAAACTTTCCAAGTGAAAGCCTGTATTTTAACAAAATTCAGATGATTTGTGCGCACATTGGAGTTTGAGAAGCTCTGCTATGAGGAATCGTCATAGTCCACCTTCCAGAGGAAAGAGAGGCTCAAAGAGATGTAAGTAACTTAGATGTTAAGCTGGCTGCCTGCTTCTAAAGTCTTGCACATTGTTACTGGTTAACATTCGTTGAACATCTGCATGCTTGCCTACTCTTGTAAATAAGTGTACCCTGGGGTTTCAGTGTCATTGTATGGAATATGAGCTAGTCATACAAGGTGGCAGTCTCAGCATGTGGCCTTCAGATAAAGGATAGCTCAGTTGATTTTCTGTAAAATGGCATTAGTATTAAGTATCTGGCAGCATCAAGAGACTTCACCATAATGCCTAAAACACTCAGCCAAAGTTGAACAAGTGCTCCTAAAACTTGTGGTCTGGGACCACATTCCTTCTGAGTATGTGTTTCCTCTCAACTTTCCAGGAAGGGGATGATTTCTGACTGTTTATAAGGACAAGAAATCATTCTGCAGACACAGGTATACATATATATGTACACACACACACACACACACACACACACACACACATGTTTTATATACTCCTGGCTTAAGAAACCTGAAAGTGAGATAAGTGAGACAGAAAACATCTTATCTACCTAGAGACTTCAGGCTTCCTCTGAAATTACTTGCTTAGTAGGGAGCAAGCTGAACTGTGAGAAATTGTCAGTTTCTTTATTTTCAAGCAATAACTCCCTGCTGTGGATGTGACACTAGAAGAGTTTCAGCATGAGTTATGAAATGTCATTTTTTTCATTGAGTATTAAAATATAACCAACTGAAAATACATAATATGTGTACTCATAATCATCTCTGTTTTCTTCCCAGGTCTTCCTATGTCACAAGCCTTCTTTCTCCACACAAAGGCCATCTAGTGCTTTACTGCTGTCACAGGTAGATGTCTGACCACTGGTCTGACCAGTGGGTATTGGCTTCTCACTGTACTCTTTGCCCTTTTGCACTCTCCTCTTGAGATGGAGCAGGAGGGGTTTTTTTCCTAGGATGGCTGGGATCATTTCTCTTTCCTTGAATGCTTTGCATTATGCAGGTTCTAGATACTGGGCTTCTATTTTCATTGAGCCCATTTGTATTAAGATCCCAGTAAAGTGATTAAAGTATCCTGAATTCTGACAGTAGACTGCCTAAGTTCAAATTCTTCTATTGCCATTTGCTTAACATTTCTGAACCATATTTCCTTTGAAAAATGGAATAACAAAGATACTTACCTGCTTCATGGGGGTGTGAAAATTTAGACAAACTAACATTAAAACTTAGGAAGTAATAATTCTTGGTATCTTTTTTTTTTCCTCAGAAAATCTGTGACTCAATCAGGACAATTTTCTTTCTTTAACAAATGAATAAACTGGTGCAATTCAGTTATAGATTCACAATCCCTTGTGCTAAAACACAGGAAAAAGTATTTTAAAAAATGTAATTCATTTCATCATAAAACCTGACCAAGTGAAAATGACAGCATTTGTGATCTTTATCCTATTTCATGTAAATATTTATATTTTGCTGAAATGTAATAAATTTGATTTTTGGTATGGCTTCATACTGTGCTGGGAAGTTGAAGAAACTTTTTGAACCTCAGATCATTTGCCTGAAAAACAAGGTTAATGATCGCCTCCTCATGGAGTTGCTGGAGGAATTAGTAAAGGAGTGTGTGTGTGTGAGGGTGTGTGTGTGATTAATGGAGAGACTGGACTGTTCCATTCCTTTTTGCCTAACTGGAGACTAGCTCTTACTATTACTTAAGGGAAAATTTAAGAAGGTGTGTTCCAGGATGGACAACTGAATGAATCTCTTTTGAAAATAACTGAGGTCTACCATTAAGTTGAACTGAAATCCAAATCCTTATTCCATAAGATTCCAGGCAAACAGAAGAAGAGCTGTTTGCTCTGTGCATCAATGCCTTCTGAGACCAAGGGTCGGTGGGGTGTATTGCTCCTGTGAAGTAGTAAGGACAGATGTCTGTGCTGAGACAGGTGTAGATCCCACCGCATAGACCACATGGATTTGATCTTACCTGGTTTTCTTACCTACAAGCACCCATAGAATTGACATTCCCAAAGCAAGTAACAATTGCATTCAAACCAGTTTTGGAAATTAGATGACAAATATGACCTAGCCATTAGTGATCCGCAATCTGCACCTTATTATCCATTTTTAGCTCATTCAAAAAGAAAGGAAAACTTGAAAGAGCTTTATCTAAAGGAATCTGTAGGAAGAAAAGTCTTTGGCTTTGTCCCAGGGTGTCCTCAACAGTATCTTTCTGCCCCTCAATGTTAGAATTTCTCAAGAACCTCCCACAGAGATCAGCGGTGGTCCAGAGGGGAGGACTGTATCACCTAGTCCTGGTTACTGTGACAGAGCATGGAGAGAGAGGTCTTGGGAATTCTCATGTGTCACCACAAGGGTGCATTAACATGGACACTGTGTCCTGCCTGGAGAATTCTGAAGGTGGGAAAGAGTCTGGGACAGATGCTGAGGGAAGGAGAAATGCATTGTGTCAATTTATAATGAGTGAGCTTCCAAGAGCTGCACGCCCTTCTAGTGGAAGGTAACAGGGCTCTGGCCATCTTGAAAAGATCCTTCTCCAAGACCTATTACAAAAACGAAGGAAAACACTAGCAGTTAGAGGCTAGGGGTTGGACTTCTGAAGACAGGCAGAGAAGATTGAAGAGGGTGGCCAGAAAGCCTTTTGTCCACACCAGAAGACTTAACACAGCTTTAGAACCTCTGAAGTATGGAAATCTTTATTACTGAAGGGTTTGCTGTACAGCTGAGAGGAATCTTAGGGGAATTTTTATGGTTGGATTCTCTTTCTCCTTGGCTCTCTGAAGCTGGAAGAAAGGAAAGATGGAGCATGAAAGGTGGAGAAAAGGTAAGAAACCAGATCATGTATATCCATGTGTGCAATCCGTGTGTGACATGTAGGTCAGGCTTGAAATAGGGAGAGGGAAGAGGTTGTGAATATCTGCAACTATGTTTCCATGTGGCTGTACTGGACTGATAGTGCACGAGAGCAAATTTTTAAGTGGATGACAGCAGTGGGAAAGTTTTGAGATGTTGTCTAGGGTGGGGTAGGAGTTGGGGCAGGAAGCTTGGATACCATGGATCAGTGATGGGAGAAAAGAGAGTTGCTTCCTGGTTCTACTTTATTGTGATCACTTCATATAATAAACCACAAACAACTTGGCAGAGTGACTTATAAATGGCAAATTCTTGGTCAGTGTTAAGTAAAAGACTGTTACATGATCATTATTTTTATCTTCTCTGTATATCAAGTGAGTCACGTCCCAGTCACCACTCTGCAGACTCAGAAGACTCTCAATAACAAGAGTGAAACAATTCTTGACAACCAGTGTAACAATTCAGGAAAATATCAGTCATCCAATTAGACCTTAAAGTTCACTCTCAGATTCACTTACCTGGAACAGGCCAAAGAAAGAAATAGGAAAGATGAAGTCTATTAAGTTTTTATTGAACAAACATGCAGTCCTTCTCAGGGAAGTAGGGTGATGTTTACCTACTCTGAGTAACAATTCCCAGATACAGTTTCTGGAAAATTCTCTTGATACCCACTTTGGGCACTTGAATAGATTGAGGCAGGAGGTAACTCTGGCTATGCTTTTCACACTGCCTGTAGGTCATGTGAATTGCAAGGTATGAATCCATTCCTATTCCTCTTGGCTTTGGTATGAGACTAAAATAATTCTTTTTTTTTTTAAACCTAAGTTATCTCCTTTCACCATGGCTGCACATTAAAAGTGGAGAAGAGTCTACGTACAAGTACTCACTTTAAGGAAGATCTGGAAAGTATGAGGCAAATGAACATTGATTTTCATGGTACAAACTGGCCTGGGAAAAGCACTAATGGTTCAAATTCACACATAATCCAAAAACCCAAAAATGTCATTGTAGTTAATTTCTTCAACACTTACCAACCGTCTTCTCTGAGATTCTAAATTTTCAGTAGACTAGTCTGAATTTTATTTTTAATTTTTGCCTATCTAATATTTTGGAGATTATTGCAAGTGCTGAAGTGAAAAGAAAGTAGGTAATGGGATGGCATAGTCTAATCTACAAACTAGATCATCAGCCTTTAAATGCATTGGAATTAGCTACAAATACTGTTTTGTAATTATGTGTAGGTATTTGAGTGATTTATACCTAGCATCTGTGAAATGTGATGGGTAGATGTACCCTGCACCTGTTTTGCTTCCTCTTTGATTTCACTGTGCTAATAATAAAGCTTATTTGGCTGTTACAATAAAGCTTATAAAACTCAGGAAAATTTTCACTGACACAGAATCACAGGAAGCACAGTGCATTCAATAGTTATATATCCTAGGTGTTAAATCTACATTTGAATGAAACCTTTATTCCCTGAAGAGTGTATTGTTGAGATTTGCCATGATTGATTCTGAGAATCTCAGAGTCACTTTCTCTATTGTTAGAATCCCCCTCCCCATATAAAATCAATATGATCAAGCAGAACATTGACAGAACACTTTAACATATCCATCTCCCTTTAGGAAATAGCTTACCTTTTCATCATAGGAATGCTTTGTTCTTCAGTGTTGGCACTACCTTTACTTAAGCTGATCTGAGAAAACCACCTGACAAAAAAAATTCTTCCATTTTATAATGGAAGTTGACAAGTGGGGACAAATGTTTAAGAAAACAGAATCCCGAATTCAGGTGTTCAGTTATTTTGCTGTAGCCTAGATACATGCTTGAGCTTATTGTAGCTCTCTGCCTCAGTGAGACCTCCAAATACTTTTGTCCTTCTTCATTTATTTGTTATGTATTTCTCTGTTTTATCATTTGTTATATATCTTCTTGTTCATTCCACTCACTGTTATATATCACCCTGTTCATTTCTCTCTCTTTTCTTTTTTTGTACTGGAATTTGCACCTAGGGCCTTTGCTCTGAGTTACATTCCTAGTGTTTTTTCTCTTTTTTTTTTTTCATCATGCTAAGTTGCCCAGGGATCAACAGGAGTCCATTTTTGGTCCTTCTGCCTCTGAGTCTCAGAGTGTTGGGATTACATGCCTGAGATCAGACCTGATTTCACTCACTTTTTAAATATACATCCTATTTCTTCCATTTGCTATCTTCTTATTAATTTAAAATATTTGTTGTATATCTTATTGTTCTTTTCATACTTTTATTACACCTCTCCCTGTGCATCTCATTCACTTATTATATACCTCTGCCCTATACTACAAGTTACAATTGATTGATCGGTATAGAAAAAACTCCAGGGCAGAAGAAATTGCAGGTACCACTTCCCTCACAACAAAATCTGAACAACTGCGGGAACACCTGACTAGAACCTAGGCTGATGTCATTACCTAAGGAACTAGCTTGAACTCTAAAAGAGTTATGGCATCCTAGCCTTGACTAAGATATGAGTCTGGACTTCAAGTGAGAAAAATTGATAACTGGTTACAGTTCTCATAGAAACTGACCAGAACTACGCAAATTGTATAAAGTTGCCTGGCCTAGAGGGTAGCACTGAAAACAACTCCATTGTCTTCTCTGTGGAATCGTGACCAGTGGTCTGGGAAGGTGGAATTAGTAGAGAAGCCATCATTAGTTCTGGTAATGGTTGGAAGACCTGCCTACCCCTGTGAAATGGGAACAATGTGGGCAAACTGTGACTTTGTGCTTTATTGTGTTTGGAGTGGTGTACTTCTAGACATGCAAATTTGAGAAAGGAGATAGCTAAGCATTTCCCAATTTGATGCTTGGCTGGACTTTCTAGCCTATGACTAAACCTACAGATGATTGATCATAGGTGTAGTCAGGGTGCAATGGTGCTTCTTGGAGCAAGAGTCATATCTTTCTCCTTTTATATGTCTCAGCACCTCTCACTGGGCTCTAAACAGAATCAGCTTCTCAAGGCAACATAAATATCTGACCATTTCAGGAATGCTTAGAGCCACCAAAAGCTGGAAAAGGCAAGCAGAGATCCTCTGGAGAACCTTCTAAAGGAGCGCCACTCTCTTGATATCATGATTTCTGAGCTTTTATTTATTAACTAAATCACTTTTTTCATTTCAGTTAGAAAGATCTAGGTTTGGATTTAAGTGGTATTAGTTAATAGCAGTGAGACTTTGGGCAAGTTAGTCATGTCCTCTGAACTTTCTTTACTTGCCTCTGAATCTTAGCATTACTATAAAGACACAATAAAGCAACAAGTATTGCATACCTGAGTGCTAACAAATAAAGAATGAATCATCATTGAGTACCCTGCCCTCCCAGATAACTGACCCTGCCTCAGTGAGCAATGTGCCTCTCCATGCATCTCTCCACATTATTGTTATTGCCACAAGATGTATTATCTTTACACTTAAAAAAAAAAAGAATTTAAAGTAACTTATCCATGATCATAGAACTGGAGTTCAGTGTAGACAAAATTCAAACCTAATTCTTTCTAATTCATATTGCTATATGTTTGTTTTGCTCTTTATTTTTTCTCTGTCGCATTAGTAAGTTTCTAGAATTCAATGTAGTTTCTCTTCTAGAAATTTGAAAACTGGACCAAATATTTTTCAGTTTTCTGTTTCCTCAGAATCACACATCATAGGCATAAAGCAGACACCAACACTTACTCATTGCTGTAGTTGTGCTTGTTGGTTCAATATCTCACTCTCCAGATAGCACCAGGAATGGCTTTCCATTGTGCATATGTCTTTACTTTCATATATTCACACATTTGGTCATCTGAAAAAATGGTTTTCTGAAAGACATCCATATCAGTACCTAGCAAGAGCAAATGCACTGAAGATGTAATTAAGTCAAGGATCTTGAGATGAAGTGGATTCCCCAAGTGGGCCCTAAATCTCATGACAAGTGTCTATGTAAGGGGAAAGTACAGAGAGATTTGAGAGACTGATAAGAAAAATACAGAGAAGAGGAGGTGATGACATAAGTGACCATATAATAACATAGTGGAGTGATGTAGCCACAGGTTAAATAATGCCTAGAGAATACCTAGAGTCACCAAAAGCAGGAAGAGAAGAAGGCAAGAAGATATTCTCCGTAGAGCCTCCTAAAGGAGTGAGGCTCTCTTGATACCATGGTTTCAGATTTTTAGCTACCAGAATTGTGAGAGAGCAATTTCCTGTGTTTGTTTGTTTGTGTCTTCTTTTTTTTGTACCAGGGGTAGAGCTCACAACCTCACCCCTGCCAGGCAGGTGCTTATGCCACTGAACTAAATCCCTGGCCCAATTTTCTGTTGTTTCAAATCACCATGTGTGCAACTTGTTCTTGCAAACTCAGGAAATGAATAGGAATAAATGCATTTGTCTACCTAAGTTAATATACTAAAAATAAGAAAGTAAGTCACTTCTCTACCCTCTTCTACCTTCTTCTATGATTCTGTCTCAGATATTGCTCTAAACTTTGAAGTCACTCTTACTACATTATTTTAATATCTTAACTATTAATGCTATGGTTTCTTCAGCTGTAGACATAGCTAAAGGGACTTCTCTAATCAATTTTAAATAGAACAAAGTCAGATGTAATTGAGTCAAGATTGAAGAGTTTGGAAAATTAGATCTGAAAGGTCCAAAGTCAGTTGCTTTTTGTTTTACTTTTGTCTTTAGTTTCTTGTTTAAAGGAAGACAGAAAGATGAGGACAAAATTTTCATTAAATATGGAAAATATCACTTAAAGAAATTAGTATAGAAGATCATCTCATTACCTGGAAAATTGATTTTACCTCACCAGTAACTTGGTTCTACTAGAGCAGAAAATCATACTTTGTAGGGTATAGCAATTGGCACAGTGAAGAGTGTTCACCATTATTAAACTAAATGTCTGTGGGGTAGCAATGAGCTAAAAGTAGAATGATCTCTTCACATCTAGGAGTGAATAAAGTGACCAAAATTCATTTGCAAGGAATTTATAGTGAATAACTACTGATTTAAGATGGAAAAAGAAATAAATATTAAAGACAAGATAAGGACTTTTATTCTGGGCTCATTTCTTGTTAGAAAAAAGGAAAAATTATGTTGCATGCACACAGAATTCATCTTTCTCTTAATAACAATGACAAGAAAATGTAATTAAAAAGACACACGTTGATACCTGGAAATAAATTTGTCAAAAGGGATTGTGTTACCTACTGGAGTGTCAGGTAACTGGAGACTCACACACAAGCAGGTTTCATTTTTAGGTCACAGTCATTGGTCACCCAGAGAGAGTTGAGCTCTGTTCACCAGAAGGGTAAATTAACAAGATTGAGCAAAAAGACAGAAGTGAATATGTTCCCATTCACCCCTATTTTGTCATGACTTTCTCAATTTTAAGTGCATTATCCATTATAAATTTTTCATGATCATACTGGGTCCGAGACACCCAAATGCTGTCCTTATCATTTGATAAACAGTCTCTATGGTGCTCTTTGTTTTATTTTTGTAAGTTTCTATCATTAGCTTAGTCCGTGGGGAATAAGGTGAAAGGGACAGGATATAGAGAGAAACTGTCCTTTATCCTGAAATGTTAACATCCAGATAAAAATGAAGGTTAAATTTTGGAAACCATCTTCTCAACAGTAAACACAAAGTATGACTTTATTTGCCACGTGAGATTTTAAAAAAGTACTTAGTTATAAAAGGAAAGTGTGGCAAGTAGTGAATGCTTTCCCATGGTGCCCTCATCACTATCCAAGCTTTATTCATATTAGATATTTGGTATCCACTATGGTGTAATAATGTAGCTCAATACTTAACCTTTAAATAGCAAATATTATATCAGTTTCACTTCTTGGTGAGAAACCAAGAAATATCTCAGGTGGATAGCTATACCCAGGGCTTGTTCTCAGGTTGCAGTGGAGCTATTGGATGGGGTTGTAGTCATGTCAAGGTTCAGGAGTAGGAGCATCTGCTTCCAAGGTTGTCCATATAATTGCTGGCTGCTAACGGGTCATACACTCAGTAGTAGCTGCAGCTACATCAGTCCTGGTGAGTGGAAATTCATGTTGCTGATCCAATGCATAATCTCCATCCTCATTGCCATGGACACTTTTTTATGAAGCCATTGGGCAATAACCAGTATGGGAAGGGAAGAAGGATGTCTAACACACACAAACTGACTTTTAAACACCCCCTGATGATTAAAATCCTACCCCAAGGTCACTTTTTAATGAACATTCAGTGGAGTCACAGTTATTTTTATACTGTGCTTCCTGAAAATGGGGATCTCCATACATCTTTCTTAGATATCCTAGTCATCAGCTTTCTACTGATGTTCTTACCAAGTTCCTGGGTATCCCATAAAACATTAGCCACAGTTCATGAATTGGTATGTATGTATAATCTTCCCTGAAATAAAAGGAGATATCTGGTGTATTGCTTGATGTTTTACCCATTATAAGGATCTCCTTTCACTTTCAGGATTCTTGCAGAACAGGACGATGATACTGCAGTGCTCCGTTTTGTATGGTGCCAGCATATTGTGCAGAACTTATCTGTAATGCAAGACAGATTTCTGTTCTTCAGTCAAATGGTCACAGGAGACTCTTTAAGAGAATACTGATGTTTACAGAGAGAAAGAAGTTAATTAATAGGGCTAGGGCCTTTGGGAATTTGGATCATCTTGTTGTGCAACTTACTTGCATGTTGAAGAGTTGATTAAGCATAATCATATATATATATCATTTCCGTTTGATGACAGTGCTGCTCTGCACACCCAAATTCATAACTTGTTGAGATGGGCAACACCTAGTTCATGGTGCGCCGTTCAAGTTGATGGGAACTTGGACAAATTTTGTCTGTACTAAGGCTCTGTAGCAACCTAATAACTGTTTCTCAAACTGAGTATAACTTTGATCTGGAATTCCAAAGATTTTCACTGCGGTTCACTCATAGAGGCTTGCCAAAGGCTCCAGTCACTGTCTCTACCTTTTCAAGTACTCTCAGATCTGCTGGATTATTTGCTTCAACCAGCAGAGTACCTTGGACAGCAGCATGGGTTCTTTGCAGAGCCTTCTGTTTTCTGAACACTACTCAGAAGTAGTGGTTCTCTTGGGTCGCTTAGCAAGTGGACTGAGATACATAATTGTCCCCAAAGTTCAAAAAAGATGAATAAGTGTTGTATCTCTTTGTTTTTCCTTTCCTTTCCTTTCCTTTCCTTTCCTTTCCTTTCCTTTCCTTTCCTTTCCTTTCCTTTCCTTCTGCTCTCTTCTCCCCACTCCCTTTCATAGTTCTGGGTATTTGAACCTAGAAATTTTTAACTGCACTGCATCCTTAGTCCTTTTTAAAATAATGGGACAGGCTTTCTCTAACTCACTGAATTCCCCAGACTGGGTGCAAACTTGGATCCTCCTGTATCCACCTCCCAGAGTGCTGGGATTACAGGCAGGCACTACCATGCTTGACTCTTACCTCTTTCTTATTGGTAGGAAGGGAAAGATTCGGTGATTGTTTTTCTTCTGGGAAGAATATCTTTTTTTTTTTTTTTTTAGGGAAGGAAGGTTTGTTTTTAGTTTCTCCGGAGTTTTAGTCCTTACTTAGCTGGCTCCAAGGCAGCGTGGTGTGGTGGGGCTGCTGTTCATGACAGCCGCAAGCAGCAAGGCACTGGCGAGAGAGACGGTGGAAGAGCAGAAGCGCAAGAGGAAGACCTGCCTCATTTACATTGTATCTCAGTTCCACCCCTGGGTGGGTACAGCACTCACATCACAATTTCCAGCACTACACAACAAATCAATAACATGTGCCAGACTTGGCCCCATCAAAAGTATATGAGGACTTGGGGGTACATAGTATATCACCCAATACATTCCACTCCTGGACCCCCAAGGACTCACGTACATCCTTAATACAAAGACATTTAGTCCATCTCCATGCGTTGCCAAAGTCCTGACAGTTTCAGCATTGTGGAAAAGTCCTAGTCCCAAATCTCCTCCAAGATCTATGACAAACTCTTAACTGTAACCCCCTGTACAAATGAAAATGAAGTAAAACACGTCCAACATATAAAGGCACAAGATAAGCATTACCATTCCAAAAGTTACAAACAGGGGAATACGAAGCATTATAACCAAAGCAAATCCAAAATCCAGCAGGGCAAACATTAAGTCCTGGAGTTCTCTGCTTAGCATCTGAAGCAATCTGGTTGCAAGCTCCATAAGGCTTGAGTGATTCCACTCCTGTGGCACCTTCAGGGGTCTTAACTTCTATAGCTTTTCTTTGACTTCACCCTTACATCTTTGCACATTGCTCTCTTTTCTTGTACTTAAAACCATCGCCACATGGATGCCACCAAGGTCTGCTGCAGGCTGGAGCAGTAGCCAGGCTTTCCTTTCTTTTGGCTGTAGGGGTCGACTGCCTGCATCACCGAGCTCTCTGAACCTGATTGTGAGGAACAGCTTCTCTATGCCTCCGCCATTCTGGAATCTGGAGTGGCCACTGCAATTCTGGGACATGGCAGAGCTGTGACCCTTTTAAAACCTCATGTGGCCTCTGTTGCCACTCTGGGACAAAGCACTCTGTGGCTTTTTGTCACCACTCTGGAACAAGGCACTCTGTGGCTTTTAGTCTCCACTCCTCTCTGCAGCTTTTTCTTCCAAGCAAACACTTTCACTTTTAAAGGCCTGCAAAGGGTGAAGGCCCACTGCTTCCTGGGAATGGAGTGGGAAGGCCCACTGCTTCCCCAGGCCATCTTTTTTTATTCTTTTGTTCCTTCTCAGCAATCAAGGTCTCAGCTCCATCTGTAAAGTCCACAGCTTCCTGGCCAAACTCAAGTTTTAAATCATCATGCTGGGCTCCTTGCTCTTTATTTGCAACATAAATCTTGCTTAATTCCCCCCACAAAAGCCAGGCCACCATTTCAATGTTTGGCTGCCTTATAATTTCTCTCTGTAAACTAATTAATCCTTTGCCCTTAATCTCAGTCTCAGGCAAAGTCTCTGGGCATGGGCAGAATGCAGACAAACTTTCTGCCAAGCCATAACACACATCATGTGGAGCCCAACACCCCAGTGCAGCCCTTCTTCCCAGCAGAAACCTCCTGAGCCCAGTCTTTACCAGCAGGCTTTCTATCAGGCTTCTGGTCTCCTGAACTCTGACCAGAATCTCCCATACAGAACAGCCTAAGCTTTTCCAGCTCTAGGCGTGTAGGCAACATCTCTGAACCTTTCCAAACTCCTCCCACAAGCCATTTCCAAAGGCTCTTGAACCACATGGTCAGGAACAGTCACAGCAATGACCCCACTCCTCCGGTACCAAATTCTGTCTTGGTTACTTTTTACTCGTTGCTGAGACAAAATACCTGACA
Organism: Dasyprocta punctata; assembly: GCA_004363535.1. Lineage (NCBI taxonomy): Eukaryota > Metazoa > Chordata > Mammalia > Rodentia > Dasyproctidae > Dasyprocta > Dasyprocta punctata. Next base: position 35,930 of record RJWM01012550.1, on the reverse strand, counting down.
CCCAAAATTCGGGAAGGAAAGGTCTATCCCTTACAGTTTCTCGGGAGTTTCAGTCCATACTTAGCTGGCTCCAAGGCAGCGTGGCATGGCGGGGCTGCTGTTCATGGTGGCTGCAAGCAGCAAGGTGCGCTGTCAAGAGAGAGAGGAAAGAAGCACGGAAGCACAAGAGGAAGACCCGCCTCATTTACATTGTATCTCAGTTTCACCCTTGGGTGGGTACAACACTCACATTACAAATCCCAGTGCTACACAACAAATCAATAACATGCACCAGACTCAGCCCCATCAAAAGTATATGAGGACTTGGGGGTACATAGTATATCACCCAATACAGAAACTGTACATCCATAGGGCTTACTCAATGTGGAGTTTATCTTAGGTGAGCTGACTGGACCACTCTGCAGGAAGCCCGGGACGCTCCCCTTGGGTTGGTTACTGAAAAAACACTGCTGCTGTGCTTGTTGCAATGGTTGTCAGAATGGAATGAGGAAAGAAAATTGGGAGATTTAGTCTGCAGTGGGTGAATCTATGCTGTTTCTTCTGGGAAGAATATCTTGACATTCCCCCAGACAACTGTATTTCTGGACTTCTAGAGATTTCAGTGGGGTGGAAGACCCTGAAATTTTGTTGGCTTTGTTTGCCTTCCTATGGCATGTTACTGTGTCACCAATATATCTAGAGTCATTTCTACCTACTCATCAGGATAGATCAACATCACCACAGTTTAATTCTCTTGATATCCTGTAGAGAGCAGAGGAAATCAAGGTCTCTGCAAAGATGCTCCTGACATAGAGTTGAAGAACTGACACACATCCGAAGTAGGACAGCTAAGGCTATTTCAACTAAGGCCTTTCTAGCTAAAAGCAAACTTTTCCTGGTAATGTTTACTAATATATAAAAAGCTTTTACTGATTAATATCCATATAAGAAATACCGGGTGACAGGATAGCTTGGTATAACTATAAAAATGCATTTGGAAGAGCAGCTTTAATTGGAGTTACCATCTGATTAAACATATGATAGTCAACTATCTTTCTCCAAGATCTGTTACCTTCAGATGCTCTATTCAGAATAGCTGAATAGGGATATTTTAGGAATTGGGAATCAGGGCCCTACTTCTATGAAATTCTTGGTCTTGGTACTAATGTTTTCAATGTCTACAGAATGGAGTATTTCCTCCTCCTCCTCCTTGTCCTCCACCTTCTCTTCCCCCTCCTCCTCTTCCTCCTCCTCCTCTTCTCCTTCTCCTTCTTCTCCTTCTTCTTTCTTCTCTTTCTCCTCCTTCTCCTCCTTCTTCTCCTTCTCCTTCTCCTTCTCCTTCTCCTTCTCCTTCTCCTTCTCCTTCTCCTTCTCCTTCTCCTTCTCCTTCTCCTTCTCCTTCTCCTTCTTCTTCTTCTTCTTCTTCTTCTTCTTCTTCTTCTTCTTCTTTTCCTAGGTAGAGAAAGTTCTACTGGCTAACACTTGGCTTTTTCTCCAGTAATTGGCCTCCTTTCATGGGTCAAATTCCAATTATTTATTATTTAAATGGAATTATTTATTATTCAAATTCCAATTATTTATTATTTAAATGGAAAAATAACCACAATTATTTCACAGAGGTGTGTGATTATACTCAATGGGGCCGCTGGAACACAGACCCGAGGCAAACTCTGTGCTTATTCTACTTTGGTGGATGGAGAACTGTGATACTGAGGTGTCTGGAAAGCAGTGTGAGTGCAGAGTCCACGCTTGTGAATGCCTGATTATTTCCCCTTCATCAAAGCATGATTAGTATAGTAAATGGCTTCAGGTATATTTTTAGAAGGGTTAGAAGCACTAGTAAATTCTTTGGAACCACTACTCATTCCTTCTTAGAGGGATCTGCCATCCCCCTTATTCAAGATCAGGGCCTGTGAACTATGCCACCCTGGGATGGATTGCTGGGCAGTGACTCTCTGTTTTAGTGATTTGTCTTAAACATTTATTCACAATACCTAGAGTTTTCACTCTTATATGAATCAAGTAAAATTTTAGTAGACTGTCCTTCTGTTTTAGTTCTAGGGTTGCCATAATCAACTTGCTAATGCTGAAGATCTCAGCCTACGTGACTGCTGTTTGGCTTTGCTGTGCATCATGGTAGCCATGTACACCTTGCTCATGGTGCGTTTTCAACCCCTGGATGAGATGACTCGGCCTACTTTTTTTCCTTGACTGACCCTCAGATTTTGCATGTATCTGACCAGTTTTTGCACTCCTATGCTAATTCCTTGCGTTATATTTCTTCACATGTATTTCTTATGGTCTGTGTCTGTAGTAGAACTCTGATAGATACAGAAGTCATAATTTCCCCCATTTATCAGAAGATTGTACTCTTCCTCATTTCCTCGTATTTCATTATTTGTCCCCTTGTGTGGGAACTCTCACACTGGTAGGTAACAGACATGGTAAATCAAACAAGATCATCTTAATATCATAAAACAGAATAAGGTCCTCACCAAAGAGAGATTTATTGTTCTCATATAACAACTACTCTAAAGGTAGCAGTCCATGCTAGGAAATATCTGGGCCAAAGCTCCTGCTAGCCTCCTATTTTCATTTAAAGCCATGGTTTTCCTACAATTGATATAAGAACATAGCAAAGTTCTACTTACTTTTTGCCCATACACAACCTTGTGCCTGCTTTTTAGAAGAAAAAAGTAGGAGAGGAAAAAAGTGGAAGGTTTGTGCCAACTAATACCATCTTTTAATGTGAATAGCATGAGCTTCCCTACTTGAATCATTTGTGTGAGAATTGGTATCACTCTCACTGTTCTGCTCATTTCAAACTGCAGGAGGCTGGGGATGGGGTGGGTATTTTTTCATCTGGGCATATTACCTCACAAAGTAAAACTGTGGTCTTTTGTGGAAGGAAGAAATAAAGAATGACTGGATGCTTCTATTGTCCATTTTTTTCTGTGCATATTTTGTTCCAACGTGTTTTAGTATGTGCTGCATATTTTGTTCAACATGTTTTAGTATGTGTTGAAGTTTTTGGTCAGGAATGAGAAATAGATGGAGAATCTGGAACAAGAGAAAGGAAGAGGTGGAGGCTACCAGAAGAATGAATCATCTTCCTGTTTAATAGACCTAGTTAATTTTCAGTGCAGGCAAACTTTCATTTTCTTTCTAGAGAGAGACATGCTAAGAGATAAGGATTTCTTAATCTTCATGCCAGTTCTCCAGCACTTCCTCACTGAAAAGAGAGCCTCCTATTCCCCAATCATTGCTTGCTGAGACTTATGAGGGTTTGCTATGACAATTTGGTGATCTCATGTCTTCTTTGTCAACAACCAAACTGATCTCTGTCAACAACCAAAGTGTCTTCTTTGGGTTTGGATTTCCATTTTCCTATTTCTCTGGTAACACTGGCTCCATATTTGCTATATAAATAGCAAAAGAATGACTAGGTTGATACTTTTAGTCTGAGAAGTTAGGAAGGCCAGAGTTCATAAGATCAGTGAAGAGTTACTTTCAGGAAAGTGACACTTACGGAAATACAATGTTACAACCTGCAGGAAGCTTTTTACTTTGCCTAAACAAAGGTGTTTTGGCTTTGGGAAGTCTCATTTAGTTCATTCTAGTGGTAGTGACTACCCAGGATCCAAGCAGATGCTACCTGAATTCCTGGGGCATAGGTTTTGAATGCAGTGGCCTACATTTCTGTCCTATGGTAATAACCATCTGTAATCAATATGACATCAGATGTACTGAATATTAGTTAAACAGTAGATTTTCCTGCCAAAATTTTTTTATGCTATCTTCTGACAATGCACCAGAATAAAAAATAAATTATTTGAAGGGTAGTAATTAACATACTTATTTTGAGAATATGTAATATATATTATAAATTATACATTCACAAATCTCCAGGATGAAGCTACAATTCTGAACCTAAACATGTTACTGAAATAAGCCTGGTATCCTAGCTTATAAACTACGTAGGAAAAGATGCTAATTCTTCTGTCCCAAGATAAGTATCTTGCTGCGTAACCAGTCTCAGTGGAAAACTATTCAAGTGATCAGTGTTTCTCCTTTTTGAATTAGTAGCTTTTAATAATTTCAACTATGTCTTTGATTTCTAGGCTATCTCCATAGCAACCTAGTTGGAAGTCTTTGTTGCAACTAAGTGGGTGAGAACATGTACCATAGCCACTCTGAATTGTGGAAAATTGCCAGTAGCTGTTTATTTTCAATATGAAAAGTGACAGAATATCTTGTTAGTGCTGAATTATCCCTCAACTCCATATTCTGAAGAAGATTTAGATTGTTAAAGTTCAGGGTTGAGGACTCTGTTCTGACATACTACTACCCCTCCCCCTTCTAGCACATGTTGTCTATTCTGGTGTGGTCAGTGACTCTGTGCCCTGATTCTGTTGGAAAACTAAGCTTCTCAGAGATGCAAGAGTTTGTGGCTGCCAATTCAGTTTTGCATGTGACCCTTACGTGCCTTCCATGAGTCATACTTTTTTCATGACCTTGAAATTTTTTTGTCTTCTCCAAGCCAGGGATAGGCTTTGCCAGCTAATCTGTCACTACACTTAAATAAAATTTTCTTCATGTTCATGACCCACTTCTGCATAATAGGAACATAAAGTAAAAGAAGAGGATGGGAGGTTTAGAACAATCAATTCTTCATCACCTGCCATGCTATTCTCAGGCAGCTCATTACATAATGCTGCCAAACCCCCAAGTAAGATGTCAGGCTACCTTGGAAAGTACATTGCCTAAAGTCTTTCTTTGTAACAAACACCCAAGGGCATTTATGAGAGTGGCAGGGAGCAATTAGCCAACAACATCATTTTCTGGACATACTTCATTATTTATCTTTTCCTTGCAACTGTCAGAACATATTTGTGTGCACATTCTTTTCACACATTGGTGGGAGTTTGTAGAAATTCATTTTTCAACTTATCCTCTATGATAGTCTCTGGAGGAATGATCCTTCTCATTTCCTTGAGAAATATAATCCATAGTAGTTCAAAGAGTCAGAGGCTTCAGGCAGACTGACTAGTTAGGGTTTGAGATAAATCTCCTCATAAATATACTGTAGTACCTCAGTAGTACATTTACACTCACTATTCTCTATTGTTATTTATCCCAGTCTTTATTCCCTTGAAAAACTCTTCTTTTTAAAACTTGTAATTTCTCCTAAACTCTTTAATCTTTTTTTAGAACAGTTACAATCCTAGTTTCCTTGGTTTAACTGGTTGTGTCAGAGACTACTAGCTGATCACCACAGATTTGTGCTCCCATTTACAAGATGGGCAACTTCTTAGCCAGAGACTATACTTTCTGGGTTCCCTTACATCAAAGTAGAGTCACATGGATAGTTTTCATGAGTAGACTGTGAGTTGAGTGATATGCTTCAATTCTGAGCTAGGGTTTTAAGAAAATTTTTGTTCTTTCATCTCTTTGCACCTTGCACATGTTAGGCAAATTCTCTAGCACTGAGTTATATCCTCATCCCTTCCTGTCTTCCTGTGTTTTTTCTTACTCTCCTATGATTTTCTTAACTAAAAAACTAATTACACAGGTAAAACTGGAGCTAGAGGGCAGAAGTAAAGAGGTGATAAATTCTGCTTTACATATCATGTATTGGGTTTTTTGTGAGATACTCAAGTGAAAATGTCAGGTAGGGATTTAGATATTTGCCTACTTGTTACAGAGAAGTATGGGCTAGAGATAGAAGTTTCAGAGTTAAGAGTCCAATGCATATATTTAACTCCAAAAGAATTGTTGAATTCATCTAGGAAAAGAGGCTAGAAAATGAAGCATTCTTAAATTGAAACAAGGATTCTCTATATTTAGAGGATGTGTACAAAAGGAATTTCAGAAAGACTGGAATGGAAAGCAGAATGTAAGGTAAGAAAACATGAGGCTAAAATAAACAAAGAAGAGTTTTACAATATGGAACAAGTGGCCACCATTTTGAATGCTACCAAATGGCTGAGTGACTGTGAGGGCCATGGTTGGCTTTGCTAATAGATGTGTCATTAGAATGATAGAGAGAAACTGGACTAGAGTGGGTTGAGGATAGAACCTTAAGCAGGGAAGCAGAGATTATTATATTTGAAATATTCTTTAAAGAAATTTCCTAAGGAGAGGAGCAAGGAAACAGAGTGAAATGGGATGTGGGGACTGGCATAAAAATGTTTTCTAAAGATGAAAAATGCCTACTGAAAATGATGAAGTGGAAAGAAGGAGAGAAATAACATAGGAGAGGAAGGAATGGAGTTAGGAAGAGGGATGATAAAGAGAAGGAGGAGGGAGAGGAAGACAAGGAAGAGGTGGGAATAGCAATGACAGTGACTATCTGTTAGGGAAGAGGTAGGTAAATGTTTTTCAAGACAGTAACAGGAACTGAAAAAATCAAGGAAAAGATTATTCTCTAGAGACTCCAGAAAATGCGACTTTGCCTACACCTTGATTTCAACTCTCTGATACTACTTTTAGACATTTGTGTCTATAACTATGAAAGAATAGAATTCTGTTATTTCAAACTACCAAATTTGGGGTAATCTGTTGTATCGGTAACAAAACTGATAAAAAAGATATTACATCTCATTCAGTAGCTCTTTGTAGGTCAGTGTAAGAATGAAATAATTTTCCCCAGGATAGCCAGTGGCCTTATAGAAATACCTTGATTAGTGCTGGTGGTAATAATCTAGTTAGTTTGCTCCACTGCTATTACTTTTCTAGTTTCATACATATGTATACAACATATTTTCTCTTGACAGAAAGTACAAATTTTTGAAGGTACTCACCTGATCTACGGGTTTAAAAAATGTTCCTTTACTATGCTTGAAAGAGTGCTGGGTATGTGACAAGGGCTCAAAAACTAGTTAGCAAATTTAAATGACTTAGTTGTTTAAGTATGCTTTTAATTTGGGTTAGTTCATATGGAAATCAATGGTCAGCTGGCCTGTGCATGAATCTGGCAGGAATTAAAGTATCTTTCCTTGTCTTACTAATAGACAAGCTCTTTCTAACGTGAAGACTCCTCTGTCAAGACTTCAGAACTTCACTTCTAGAGCAGTTTCCAAGGACAGACTTAGGTTTTATGAAGATTTTATGAAATGCTTCTATGAAACAGACTTGGTAGTGCCAAATACTTTGCTTTTTGGATCAGGATTTGTCTCTATTTTATGTTGATATTTCTTTACAATGATCTATGGACTATATTCTGTTTTCTTAATGCCTACAGCACTTTGCTCTAACAACCTACACAGTCCTTATTTTAGGCCTTATTTTATTCCCTTCTGGCTTATTTACCTATTGAGGAGGGAATGCTTACATGAGAATGTAGGATAAATAAACAAAACAAATAGGACTTTGTTCTCGAGTAGTTTATAATTCACTAATTTTTTCATTTACTAATTCATCCACTCATTCCAATAAACATTTTCAAATACGTGTGTTCTGGGGCCTAGGTGCTACGAGTGTAAAAATGATAGCATAAAGGATTTGCCATCCCTTCCATCCAGAATCATGCTTGGATGAGGAGTGGTGAGAGAAAGAGGTGGCTATGATACTGCACACTTAGTGCTGTGACAGAGATGAGGGCAGGCTTTCTGGAGGAGGAAAGCCCAGAGGAAGTCAGCTTCCCAGAGGAAGTCAATTTTAAATCTGAAGGATCACAGCAAGCCAGGTGAGAATATTCTTAGCATTACCACGGCACTGTCCATCTTGAATTATTCTTCCAGATGAAGTGTAGAGCTTTTGTACTCTTGTGCTTCCCTGACTGATCTATTCTGAAGTGCTCTCTGGCCCCTCCAGACTCGAAAATGTACAAGAAAGATGGTTTATTTGTATACTCACCCTGCCCCGGATAGGGTGGTAGTATGGAATGGAAAAGACTGTGAGTATATCTTTCTCTATGTATTTTCTAGTGCTTTTCCAGCTATGCCTCTTTTCACTTCCACCTTTCCACTTTCTATTCCCACTCATTCTTACCAACCTGCTGTTCTTTTATGTACATTGCTCACACAAATTCCTGACTTTTATAGGTGCTAATCCCCTGGTCATGTAGGTCCATATCTCCCTCTCTTGTTTGGGCGTTGCTAACTCCTGTGCATCAAGGTCATATCTCTTTTATGTAATATTCCCTCGATCTCTATGGTTAGATGCTCATGTAGCATGCTGTCATAGAACTGCAGGTATTTGTCTGAAGTGCACTTATAATATCAAAGAACAATTATCCTTACTGCTCTTTCTCCAGCAGATGTCGAGCCCCATAACACTAGAGACTATGTCCCATTAACCTTTGGATCCAAAGTGACTTGCATAGTGTCATGTGATAGACATTCAGAAAGTATTTAATAAATGAGTAACTGAAATGTGCATCAAATTGGCTGTTGCTTCACACGGTTGTTATTAATAATCTTTATTTATCCAGTGCCTAAACAAAATCTTTTGGCTTCTGTAGGGTTGGATGCACTCTGCATTTAACCACAGATTGTATCATTGTACTGAAGGACAGAGAAACATCCATTACACTGGTAGTAAAATATATTCCAATAACAGATGACACAACTTAAAATCTTTATGAAATAGGAGAGTTGAAATTGGGTAGAGCAAATACAATCTACTAATTAAACTATCTGGAAAAATGCTTTTGATTTTGAAGAAATTAAGAGGTATTATACAGTGTGTTTCTGTTGGTGATAAAAGTTAATTCTCATTGGGTAAAGAATGTAAATATATGATGTAATGTCAGGAATAATTATCTTAATTGGTGATGACAAACTATCTTTCTAGTCTAACTTTTACTGAAATGAAATTATTTTAATCTTCTCCTGAGATAGAGTAGGAGTGGGGAAGATATTATGTCTCATTTTCAGAGTAATTTACTTTAACGAATATGTCATTTTTGGTGAGACCATTTGTGAATTACCTATAGGAGATTTGAAAAGCCAGATTTATAATTTAAAGTTTTAAGTTGTTTGTTTTATGAAATAGCATCTAACAGGTTCTGTGACTGGGTCCTCCTAGATAGCTGTTTGGAATTCAGCTGCTTCATAATGGGCACTGAAAATGTCCTTTCAATTTAGAGGGTGCAAGTGACAACAACATAATGAATGGAAGATAGAGAACTTACGAGCATATGTTGTCTGGAGCTACTGGCAGAAAAAAAGTGCCCACAGGAAATTATCAGCACAACTAAAGGTAGCTTAAAAACTTAAAACTTTTTAGCCGGGCGTGGTGGCGCACGCCTTTAATCCCAGCACTCGGGAGGCTGAGGTAGGCGGAGCGTTGTGGGTTCGAGGCCGGCTTGGGCTACAACGCGAGCGCAAGGCCGGCCTGAGCTACATAGTGCGACCCTGCCTCAAAAAAAAAAACCAGGGCCGGGAGTTTGGCTCAGTGCCTTAAGCGCCTGCTCTGGCAGGCGCGAGGTTGTGAGTTCAATTCCCGGTGCCACAAAAAAAAAAAAAAAAAAAAAAAAAAAAAAAAAAAAAAAAAAAAAAAAAAAAAAAAAAAAAAAAAAAAAAAAAAAAAAAAAAAAAAAAAAAAAAAAAAAAAAAAATCCAACCTAACCCAATCCGAACCAAACCAACTAACTTCAAGTATCAAGATATATTTTAGGGGTATCATAATATATTTAGAGTAGTCAATGGTTGATGGTTTGAAGAAGGCAGGAGTGAGTGGAAACCTTTGAATTCCTATCTTTTTATTAACATGTATTAATTGCACATATTAATGGGTTCAGTGCTATATTTAAATGCATGCATATAGTCATTAATCAAATTTAACCTCCCTTTATTCACACCACTTTTACCAAACACTCTCAGTAGTTTAAATTCAAGTACACTGAAAGCTGGTTTCTTAACACCAGAAATAATGCTAGATTAAAAGCTCCAGAATCATTTCACGTCATGTTGATAAAGCACATGTCAGCACAGAATTGAAATATAGAATTTAATGAATCCATTCAATAGACTAAGAAGTAGGTACAAAGAAGGGTGACAGAAGAGTCACTTAGTTGTAGGGACTGGGGAGTTTGTTAGAAATGCAGAATCTGAAATCCCAGCTAAATCATATATACTGAAGTGTTTGAGCAGCCCTTTTCAGGATATTCAGTGCAAGATTTTATTTCAAGCTTCTACCACTGTGGGCCTCAGGCTCTCCATACATAAGGTGGATGAAGGGGTGTTGGTCACTGGTCTGGAAGGTGACCCTGGGAGGGAGAAAACTGTGGCTGTGCCAGACACTTGGTGAGTGCTGTACTGAATGCTTCTCACTTTGTATTGTGTAAAATTCATTATGCATGAAAAATTGTATTCTTAGTTGTTAAAATACCACATCTGGAAAGGTGACATTTTTCCTGTGGAGTGCCATGCTGTGATGGCAGGGGCTTATTGATCATCAATTCTGGATACCAGAGAGATGAAGTAGAGAGAGAGCAAGGGATCAAGAGTCTCTGAGCCCAGACTACTACAGTTGTAGTGATCCAGGAGGGCAGGACTTGGTTAAAAGCAAAGTTGAAGGAACCTGAGCCCTGGAGCTCAGTGAGGCAGCAATTTATATAGGGAGCAGATCAGAGCAGCTTGACAGTTGGAGGGCATAAAAGTCCAAGAGGTAGAGAGTGTTTGATGTGATTCAAGAGAGATTTAAGCGTGAGATGAAAATGGAAACTTCAGTGCAGGATTTTGCAGAATTGCCAATGAGAAGGGGATAGACTCTGGGGCGGCCTGACAGCTTGAATCATGCCATGGACAAAGTTCTGAAGGCTATACCGAATCAATCTTTCCTGTGCTGTGTGGGAGTGGAGGAAAAAGGAATTGGAGTCTTAACAGTTTACTTTCCCCCATCTCTGTTTGAACTGTATCAATGATGGAATCATCTTGCTTTTTCCTCCTCAGAGTCCTCAAAGTACCATCCCAGATGCTTCCACCTGGTCTGTATGGGCCTCCATGTGGTAATCACCACTGTATATCCACCTGGTCTTTTTGTGCCTCCAACCTCTTGCTCTTTTAATGTTAGCCTTTGAGTCCCAGAGTCTTATCTTTCTCACTTCACTTTCTGTATCCACCTCTTCGAAAATGTCACCATATGGATCACAGGTGCTGCTTGGCACTGACTAACAGCTGTTCAGTTAAGCTGTTCCTTTTCAGTCCCATCTCCTGCCAAATTTTTACAAGTGTGTTAGATGTGCAGTGAAACCAGAAGGAGCTGAGAAGCTGACATTCCAAATGGTGCAAAAAAAAAAAAAAAAAAAAAAAAAAAAAGATCTGGATAAGTCGATGATAGTTCAGTGAAGTCTTGCACAATTTGGAGAGACTATTGCACTGTTGCCTCAGCTGGGACCTCTGAGAGAAACCAGCCCTCTAAGTGGTTGTTGCACATTTAAAATAGACATATTTCCCATGTTGCTCCATCTTTTTAATCTAGAAAAAAAATGAATTTAATCTTTAAAATTTAGTTGGTTGAATTGCTCTACAGGAATACTGTTTAAGGGGTCTCTGAAACTTTCACTGGGAAGAGGCTTTGGTGTAGGAAAATCAGCCTTCGGACTGGAATTGGAAGACTGGGTTCTGACTCATTAACTAAGTGCCCTTAGGAAAGTCACTTTGTCTTTCTGAGCATCTGTTGTCCTCCAAAAATCTGTTCCTTCCTCCTGGGCACGCAGTTGCCTAGCTGAATACTGTATTTCTCAGCCTTTTTCATAGCTACCCATAGACTTTGTGGAGTTGGGAGGGGGCTGCGGGGGTGGGGGAAGCTTGGAGGGAGGGTGGAGGAAGGGGAAGTAAAAAGGATCTTTGTGACGTGTATTTATAGCCGTTCCCCAGGATGAATTAATTACTATGTATCACAAACATATACTCATTAAAAACATTCTCATCAATAAAGGGTGAGGAGAGGTGATGTGGGGGGGAAACTGCCTTCCTTGCACTCTTTTCCTTCTCCTTTTCTGGGGCTGGGTACTGGAGTTGGAGGTGACGTAGCTTCTATGATGCACATGAATTAGTGTCTTGCTAACTATGAGTAGAAGTTGAACAATCTTCAGCAATGTGATTCATTAATTAAATCAAGTGGGAAAATTTGATGAAACCTCAGTAATTTTTGGCATGGCTAAAATTTTTGCCAATGATACTAAAGTTAAAGAAGTTTGTATGGGTTGGTAAAGTATCATTTTAGTGTGGCAATATGCAGAACTGCACTATTCAAAAGTTATCAGCCCCTCTAATTTACTCTACAAAAACATATGAGATATTCCTCAAAGAAGATAAAAAATGGAGTGATGACTAGTTGCTAGAGGAGCAGTATAAAGTTAGTAGCAATAAACATCTTGAAGCTGTACATAAATTGTCAAAAATGTTTGTTCTTTATGTAGTTAATGGGTATGTATCCGAAATTTAGTACACTAAGTTTTTAGGCACTTGATTATTATTTCCATGTAGCATAACTGTAGATGGGCAATTCTTCAACATTCCCAGTCATAAAACACTTAAAGATAATTCAAAGGAGAAATATGATTCCTGGGTGTTGTCTGGAGCCTGCCTGGTGATATATTCTGGTAAGATCAAGAAAGTGTTAGTATCAACATTAGTAGAATGAATGGTAAGAGACTAGAAGAAAGCCCTGAAGACAACAATGGAACCTTCTTTTAAGAAATACAGCATCTCCAGTGCTCATAATAATACACAACAATCGTGTAGCAAAACAAGAACATAAATTACTCTGGCACTAAAAGTGATTCTGAGAGCTGGGCTCAGTGTGAAAACATTTAGAGGATGCCTTACACAATTTGTTTCATGTATTTGCCTTTTTAAAGAATGTGAAGGGTTGTCTATGAGAGAAATCTACATGTTTATTTTTGGTACAGGGAATCAAACTCAGGACTTTGGGTTTGATAAGTAGGTGCCACTGAGCTATAACCCTAGCCCAGAAATTTACATTTGAATAAATCTAAAATATTAAAAAAATTAAAAGTTTCCAGTAATAAAAAATGCATTGTATTATAGTTTCATTATCATCTTTCTTTTTCTTAGTGCTTCATAAAATGATGGCACAAAGTCCAATTGACATTCTGTTAGATTCAACCTAGTTCTAAGACTGGAAAATTGATGACACTGGAATTGTTCAATCTTGTACATCTTCACTGTTAACATTCATACTTCAGTCATAATTTCATGATTTCCCAAAGATATTTCTCTTGTTTGTGATCTAGGAGAATTTAGGTGCATTGTACTTCCCCCTCTATCTCCTCAGGTGCCTCCTTTTATTACTACTACAAGCATTGTTGCAAGGAGGATTTTTGTTTATGCATCTTTGGGTTCACATGCAAGAATCTCTCTAGGGCATAATCTGAGAAATGGAATTGCTGGATAGTAGGATATAGAGTCTTTCAAACTTATTAGGTATTGCCAACTTACTACCTAAATTCATCAGCACTGTGTAAGAATTTTTGTTTCTCCATATCCTTGCTAGCTGTCATTTTTAAGTTATTTTTCCAATTTGATGGTATAACATGTTATATAAATTTTGCTTAACTAGTTTGCATTTTCTTGATTGCTAATCAAGATAAGCACTTAAAAATCTATGTTGGCTATTTGGGTTTCCTTTTCCATATTTCTTTACCTGTTGTGTTGTTTGAGTAGACCCTGACATCAGGATGTCAGGAGCGGAGAGAAGGACTGTGTAGGTGCAGAAAAGGTGGCAGGGCCTTAGCTCATAATGTCACTGCCTGAGGACCTGCAGTTATGCTGTGGTACCACTCTAATAAAAATTAGTATTTATTCAATTAAATATATACAGTATCTTGTAAAGTGATATTAGTATCAAAATTACTATAAATATAACATAAATATAGTGGTATTTAAAATGTTTATATATGTATTATAAATTTTAAAATACATATTGGCACACACCTGTAATCTTAGTACTATGGGAAGCTGAGGCAAGAGGACTAAAAGTTTGAGTTCAGCCCGGGCAACTTAGAAACTTAGTACGACCCTGTCTCAAAATAAAGACTAAGAGAGGATTGGGGTTGTAACTTGGTGTGAAGGCCCTGGATTCAATCCTTATTAAAGAAATATTATATATATATATATATATATATATATATATATTCATTCATTCTATTGCTATTCATATTATTTGAAATATTCTTTTCTTTTTATACCATGGTTCGTCATTTAATTCTATGTTCCTTATCATCATGGAGAAGCTTTAAATGTTAAAGAAGACAAATTTATCTATCTTTTTCCTCATGAGTTTTTACTTTTGAATGTCTTGTGTAACAACCTACCACAGGTTCATGAATATCTTTCAGTCTTTTAAAAGTTTAAATGCTTGTTCTAAAATTTATTTTGTTCTTTAATCTACTTATATTGAATTAATATATTAATATAATATAATATAATATATTATAATCATAATATAATGTTATAATTTTCCACATTGAAACCTTCATGTTGTAGCATACTTTATTCCATCCTACTGGTCTATGGACTCTTTGTGTTTCCACACCACAGTGTCAGTTCTTACAGCTTTATAAACTTATGGCATGGTATCAAAGGAGAGTGATTCATTATTATTTAATTTCTTCAAATTTACCTGGGTTATTTTTGGTCTTTTACTCTTCTACATGAATTTTAGTGTCACATTTTATGAAAGACCCTGTTGAAATTTTAATTGGAATTGCCCTAAATTCATAAGTTGGCATTTTTTAAGGATGTTTTATCTTATGTTACAGAAAGGAACCTCTCACCACCTCAGATCTTGTTCTTCAATGTGTGATCTTTGGACCACCAACATTGATATCACCTAAATCTTATTAGCAATGTGTACTTGGGGGCTCCATTTTATAATTACTAAATCCAAATGTGCACTTAAACAAGAATTCCATGTTTGCATTCACATTAAAATTTGAGAAATGTAATAAAATTATCCCTCTCCTCTTTCTAAGTAGAACTATTGATTTAGGGCTCAACTTCATTTTTCAAACCTTTCCTCTACTACATTCTAGTAAAATATACTAAGCTATCTCTCTTTTTAATAGATGCACCCCAGCCTCTGACTCTGGCTTCACCTAGTTTTTATCCACTGTCATTCTCTCCCTTCATGTTTGCACTCTGTGACACAGAAAGCTGTGTTTATAGCCCACACTTCCTCCCCTTCCAGTCTTTGGTCAAACTTCTTGCCCTGTCATTTCATTGGAAGCACTGGAGCTCCAATTATAGCGGACCTCCTGAGGTCCAGATACACTGGTGTCTTCCAGGGCTTACTGTCCTTGACTTTATTGCAGCATCTCTGCATCTTGTCACCTTCCATTCCTCTTCTCTCCTTTCATAGTAGTTGACTTAGTTCAGGCGGAGATCGTCTCCAGCATACCCTGGCAATTCTTTTCAAACCAGTCTTCTCCCCAGCCTATGTGGCTAGTCCTCTATAAAATTCCTATGGCTCTCCCAAAGGTAATTCACAGCATATTATTGTTTTACTTAAAGCCATTCTCTGGGGCTCACAGAGACAAACTAAAATTTCTTGACCATCTATGAGGGGCTTGCTCACTGATCCCAGACCTGTTTTTTCCTCATTTCATTCCCCTAAGCTTTGCTTCTGTGAGCCTGAGTCCAGCCAGTCTAAATATCTGTTTTCCCTTATCCAATGCCATTTCCTGCACCTTTGCATCAAAATTTCCTTCTTCTAGAAATGTGCTTTACTCTTTTGTTTATGTACCAAACAGTCATCTTTTGAGTCCCAAACCACATGTCCTTTCCTCTACAAACACTTCCTTCCTATGTGGGCAGAGGGAATTTTTCCCTTCCTGTGTAGGCTGATTGCACTTATGGCACAATTGGTATAGCAATTACTGTTTTTCTTTCTCCTTTTTCAGCCTGTGAACAAGTTAGTGGCAAGATTTAATTGTCTATGTACAGACATACAAGGTATGATAAAAAATGGAGTGAATGTTTAATTTTTAAAAATTTATTACAGTAAAAGACATACTGCCATGAACCCCCTCTCAAAATTTTCCCCCTCACTTGAAACACGTTTATCTCATCATTCTTGCCACTTTCTGAAGCAGTTCTGGAATCCTGTTTTGTGAGTGTCTTTAGTTTTGTCATGGCTGCCTTCATGTCTCAAACTGATTCAAAGTATTTACCGTTCATGGTTATCCTGATTTGAGGAAGAGCTGGAAGTCATAGGCTGCCCGAGGCAGTGAATAAGGTAGACGAAGACACACTGTAATGTTTTTAAAAGCCTGCATTTCTGCTGGATGGCACCCAGCAGTAGCATTCACAGTACTTTTCACGAGAAAATACAAAACTGAATCAAGGTAGTGGAGACATTTGTTCCTAGTGTTTACTATGTTTGCCCACAGCTGTCTCTGTTCCTGACATTTAAGAACATCATTCTGGGATCATAGCGCACACCACACACACGTGTGCACACACGCACACGTGCACATACACACATGCACACACAGAGAGTTCTTTCTGAAGTGTTCCAGCTGGACTGGATCACATCCCTTCCTCTTGGCCTCTCTCGTAGGCGCTTCCTTCTCACTTTCATATTTATGTCTCACTCACTCAACTCTACTCATGTCCAGGAACCCTGAGAAAAGGAATTGTGCCTTACTCTTCTTTGTCCTTTGGTCAAATGTCCAGTGCAATGCCTTGATGT
Source organism: Dasyprocta punctata (assembly GCA_004363535.1). Taxonomy (NCBI): domain Eukaryota; kingdom Metazoa; phylum Chordata; class Mammalia; order Rodentia; family Dasyproctidae; genus Dasyprocta; species Dasyprocta punctata. Next base: position 19,286 of record RJWM01012550.1, on the reverse strand, counting down.
AGAAGGAACTTGACTGTTCTCTATTGAAAGGAATCAATTGTTTTAACTCAAGCAATGAAATGTTTTCCAACAACATAAAGGAGCTGCAGATACCTAAACTGGCTAGGACATTACGGGGGGCGGGGAGCATCTACTGAGTGATTACCCCAGACAGGCAAGTCCTTCTAGAAATCAGAAACAATAATAGCTGAGAGAGCTTCATCTTTAAAAAAATCCCTTTCCACTAGGATGCTGCCTCCCAGTAATGCTCTTAAACCACAGCAGAGTGCTGGGTAGGAGGAAAAACGGCCTTTTCTCTGAGCTCATCAGGACTTCTAACTGGACTTTAGGGTAAGGTGTGTGAAGCTTCTGAGAGGCTGTTTTTAGAAGATGTCAAAGGAGAGATTGTGATTAAATCTTCCTGAGCTCTAGGAGACCTGGGGAAAAAATGCATTCCCTCTGCCTCAGTTCCCTTGCCTAGAACATTATGGTTGAGGAGAGCTCCTCTCTCACTCCCACAGGCCTTAGAATTCTAAACTCTGGTTAAATTAAACAGCACTGGAGAGGAAAAAGAACCTGACTTTCTAAAAACAATGAGCTTATATGGAACAGACTGAGCTTGTAGTACAGTTTATGCCTTTAGCAATCCAATCAGTTCAGACCTCATCCTAATTCTCATCTATACTTCTGATCAGCAGAAGAAGGGGCTATTAATTATCAAATGTGCCAGTGATGAACATTTCCTTTGATTTTTCTCTTGAGGCATCAGAGATTTCAGTATTTCATTGTAATATGTTTTCAACTCTGTTTGAAAAATTATCTTCAGTTCTTAAAAGCAAGCCTGCAGCTCCCAGTTCCTTTCTTGGCTGCTTTGGAAGCAAGGCTGTGCCTGCCCACAAGTAACTGATCCTTAGATCCTGGCAATGCCAGGGGAACCAGGTGAACACTGGCTCCTCTGGCAGCAGGAATGAAGTCCCAGCCAGGTGACTTTTGGGGTGCTAGCACTTGAAAATGCTTATCAAAGCTTGCAGTATTGGCACATAGCCACTCTATAGCCCAGAAGAAGTCATATCTAATTTAAAGAAATTTCTCACTATATTAAACCCTACTAAAGCACGGATACAGTATTTTCTTGCAAAGACTGAAAAAGAACAGCCTTTCAGTTGTCTCTATTTTTTTCTTTTCATAGTAGAAGCAAAAAGGAAAAATTAAGATAAGTGCAAGAAAACAAACTTTGTTTTAGTCATATAATCAATGAACTTCCTGAATACCGCTGAGTCTCAGCATCCGAGAGGCATGAGTCTTTCTCCCACAGAAGGCAGAGGTTTGCTGAAAGATGTTATTTCATTTAAGTGCAGTGATTGGAACTGTCTTGGGCAAATTGGGCATGTGTTTGCCTGACTAGCTCCATATTCTTTCCTTTTTCAACTTGCTCTGAACCACTGGAAGTTGCCCACGATAGGCTAAATCAGAGAGTTCTCTTGCTTTCTGGTTCCAGATGAGGTTTGATCAAAGGAAAGCACTAACAACAGATCAAAGGGAAGGAAGGCCATAGGCTGTGGAGTTTACTCCTTGACTCTTCACTAATGGTCACTGTAGGTTACCTGATTTCCTTGGCTTCTGTCAAGTGATTCAACCCTAAAATTTAGACTCAGGTTGGACCCCAATTGCAGAGACAAGACACAACTACAACTGAGAGGGAGTTCACATTTGGGAGGAAATAGAGAGCTAGTGTGTGTGGTGTGGTTATCAGCCAGATGGATGGAAGGTTCAAGAGGAGGGTTCATTATTCTGCTTTCTTAGGTCAGAACGACTGCTAAAATGAGGCTGTTTCTGTGCAGAGACTTAAAAGGATAATTAAAGTTTGCTGACCTGTAAGGGATGATCTTCTAGAGTGAGTATGTGCTGAAAAGGTAAGAATGTGGGAGGCAGGTGCATGGCAAGAAATGAGCTAGGCAGGATCAGACAACGACACACAATAGCCTGCTATTTTCTTTTTCTTTCCTATGAATTAGATGATATTCTATTGTAAGACTAATACTTGACTTTGGTAAAATTTTAAATTATATAGAAGCATAAGTAAAAGGTAAAAGTTCTTTCACATCTTGGAGCTACTCTTCAGGGGGATTGAAAACCATTTCTACTTTTAAAATTTTTTCAGATATTTTCTGCATGTATTCATTTATTTTTTGCATTATAAGCAATGTCATGCTCTGCATACTTGTAACTTCTTTTCTTTTGACAATTTAAGAAAGTATAATTCCATTTCATTCCATTTCATCTGAACTCCTCTTTCAATTATGGCCTGATACCCTACATTAGGAATCATCTTAATGTATTAATCAAACCAAATGATAAGTGTTTTTGTTTGCTGCTATAGCAACACACATATTTTGCTATTATAATCAGTGATGAAGCAAATTCTTCACGTTTCTGTGTATATGTGGCCACATGTCTAAGACAAATTCCTAAATGTAGAATAGATACATTTTAGGGGCATGAATAGTTTTAATTTTTTTTCCAGCACCGGGAATCAAACTCAGAACCTTACACCTGCCAGAGAGGTGCTTAAGCTGCTGAGACAAACTCCCGGCCTTAATAGTTTTAATTTTGATGCCCATTACATTGTTCTGCAAGTACTCATGTTTTATACTCACACCAATATATGTAGGAGAGTGCTGAATACTAAGATTTACCCAACAAATCTGGTTATTACTTGTTAATATTTCACAAAGTTGATCAAGATGAAGTCTCTGATCTTGTAAGAGTTGCCTGCTAGATGGACTTCTATTTATCTTCTTATGCCTCTGCCCTCTCTCAATCAAATACTTTATTTTGGCATAATAACTTCTACTGCTTAGATGGAAATTACAAACCCCAGTTGTAATGAAAAGAAAGAAAATTTTATATGTACTAATTAATTTTTTTCTATAAAATTTTTATAGCTTCTGAAATGTTTTGTTTTCCTATCTTATATAAGTGACTATTCTAAGTTAATTTATATGTTTTTTTTTTCCCATGGCCCATCCTTGGTGCTTTCACTTGTTATTTAACATTTCTTTTTTTTTTTTTTTTTTTTTTTTTTTTGCGGTACCGGGGATTAAACTCACAACCTCGCGCCTGCCAGGGCAGGCGCTTAAGGCACTGAGCCAAACTCCCGGCCCTGGTTTTTTGAGGCAGGGTCGCACTATGTAGCTAAGGCCGGCCTTGCACTCGCGTTGTAGCCCAAGCCCGCCTCAAACTCACAACGCTCCTCCTACCTCAGCCTCCCGAGTGCTGGGATTAAAGGCGTGCGCCACCACGCCCGGCTTATTTAACATTTCTTATTATTTCCTTATTACTGCTCAAAGGTAATCTGGTACTCTGATTTCTGTTGCTGTTGTAGTTAGGGAAGCAGAAAATAAACAAGTAAAAGAGAAATCAATACAATTTCAGGTGGAGAATAGTGCTGTAAAAATAAAATGAAGATAGGTTTAGTGGGCATGTATATTGGAGATTGTGTATGGAAGCTGGTGCTTAGATATACAGGTAATGCAAGGCCATTATGATGAGGTAACATTTGAGAGTATCTTGAATGATAAAGAGTAGGACAGATAAAGAAGGATGGAGATGGTGAGTGAGCTAGAGAGGACAGTGTATAAAGGCCCTGAAATGAGAAGGAATTTAGCACCTTTGAGATCAGCAGGAAGCCAGCCAGTTTTATTACATGTGCTGCCCAGAAGTGCACTGAGAAGTCAGCCTGTTGGGGGCTGATTAGCAAGTGAGAAGAACCCGAGGATAGAGTCGTCCAAAGTCTTGTAGATCAACCCTTACAAGCAGTCTGGATTTAATGGGGCTGAAGGGAGACCATTTGAAAGTATTAAGTTGAAGAGTGACTTGATCTGACTTGTGTTTTAAAAGTCCATTCTGGGAACACGTGCTACGCAGACTGCTTCCCTCTTTTGTAGCCCACTCAGTCTCAGAAATTTTCCCCTAGTGTAAAATTTGTCCTTTATTTTACTACTAGGCATTGTAAAGTTACAAATCTAACAAGTAAGGATCAAAAGGCAGATGTGCCTTCGTATGTAGTTCAACTCTTCCCTAGGTCCTTCAAATCATTTTATCAAAGAAAGATGAATTACATGATGTCATTGAGTACGAGCTAAAGTATTTTGAGTAGAGCTGTTAAAAGATTAAATATCATTTAAAAAACAATCGTTGTTCTATGAACAGTAATGACAAACATTTTAGAGTTTTCAACAATACAGGCAGTCCATTGCACCTCACATGCCATAGGTTTGCCACCACTGTTCTAGAACATGTCTAAGTACACAGTTGTGATGCTTACTATTAGCTGCTTTCTTCAGCCCTACAGAGATGCCTGAACTGTTTCATTTCCATGACAGTTTTTTAAAAAGCAATTTTCAAATAAACCCTTCTTTTTATTATCTCTTTTCAATCTTTGCTGAACTTTCTTTGTTTGAAAACATTGCCAATAAGTCAATTTGAGTATAGATTGTAACAAGAGATACAGTCTGTGAACTTGCCAAATGGTGTTCTCTGCAGATCTGTGAGCATTTCACCAGTTCTCTCTCTGCTGATGTAGATTCAGTTCCAGGAAGACTTTTGGCTGTTTCCCTAAGTATTCTTTGCACATTGGTTGATGAATCAAGCTAATTTCTGGCTAATTCTATAATAGATGCATCCCAGGTGTTTTATTTGTTTTTCAGTCTCATGAAGGTTTACTCTGTTATTTTCTGCACTTAGATCCCTACTTACATCTCCACCAACTTGCATAATGCATAAATATCTAGTACTTCAGAAAGCACTGCCCTTTCCCCTGCAGTAGACTCTGGGTTGAAAAATAAAAATCCTTGCTGACTACACTGAGTTCAGTTTAGGACTTCTGATTAACAGCAGAAATCAAGAGACTTAATTATTTTGAACTCAAATCAGAGAATACACAACTGAGTATATTTGTCATAAAGTGGAAACACAGAAAGAGTTTGGGACTGAGAATGAAAGGGAAATGTCACAGGAAATAAATAAGTAGTGCTGGGTTCTACCCCTGCAGTCTGTTGCTGTGTTTCTTTCATTGTGTCCCATGTAAGGGGCTGTTAATACACCTATAATTTTAAGGTGATTCTAGCCATGCTTTTCTCACTGCTTTTAATCCAGAAGCCCTGAAGTTTGGAATCTGACATTTCCTAAGCCTTTGTCAAATCCTTTGGCATCATAGGTGAAATTTGTTTTTTAGTTGTCTCTTGAGGATACAGCATTTGCCAATAATCTATTGGTGACATCTTTTAAAATAATGCTTCCCAGTTGACATTGACCTAATCCATTCTATTTAAAATTGCAATACACCAGACCCCCCCCCCCATACCTCCTTTCTTTCCATCTCTTAGCATTTGTCACTTTTTGGGTTGCTAGGTTACTTATTTATTATTTTCTTTATCTTTTTCCCTCATTAAGATTTGAGCCTCAAGACTGCAAGGATATTTGTTTGTTCACTCACATATTCCATCTTTCATTTGAACAGTCCTGGAACATAAGAGGTGGTTAATAAACAATTATGAAGTTAATGAACTGATGAATGTTTCACAATAGGAATGGGTAATAATTATGAACGGTCACAATTATTTCTTCTATAGAGCACCTACTTCATCGGCCCCTCAATCAGTCATCAATTTAAAAAATTTTTAGGTTATAATATCTAACATATTGACACTTTTCAATATGATTTCTTTAACAACCATGTATATATTAGTCTTACTCTCAGACTACCAGGAATCATAAAACTAGCTATTACTTACTCAAGAGACATATTAATCTAAAAATTTACTCCTATAATTGTGTAATACTGTATCTTGATATTTTTTCATTGTATGTCACTTTCTATTTTATTTGCATGTGACCATCTCTTTTCTCCCTGGATATAGCATAGTAAAAAAGCACTTAATAGATAGCAATTAAGTATCTGGTGATTAACTGTAAAATGTCATAGGAATTTTAATGTTTTAACTACTATGTTTTAAAATATAAATCATCAGCCCTGTTATTGACGACTATAGCACCAAAGGATTTACTTTCATGAAAAATAAATTGCACACTTGCTTGCCACAAGTGTTACCTCCTGATTATTTCCCCTGCCTATAACTCTTTCTCTACCCTATCTTCAACAACTTTATCAATTTCCCACTGTAATCCAGCTCTGATGATCTCATGTTCATTTTAAATATTTTCATTTGTCCCCAGTACCTAGGTAATTAAGCATAAATTCTTATGCATCTGATTTAATGCATTATTTAACTGCCTCATGTTATCTTCATTGTCTTGTGTTTCATTTTTACATATTCCAAAAAACCAGGAGAATTATTTATTTCCTCCCTGTACACTGGGCATTTCTGATTCTGTAACTTGGCTCACATGGATTCTTCTAACCAGAAATTCCCTCTAGCCTGGATTCCATCTGTCATATTCTTTTGATCTTTCAGACCCTGTTCAAAGACCTTTTTAATAAAATTTTTTCTAATTCCTCCAATTGTAAATGCTTCTCTAAATCACCATAGCATACTTCCAAAGCATACTTGATTTTATTTTTCAATCAAGTGAGTATATAAACTTATATAGTTTTCCTTCTCTACTAGAAGCTACCTTTGGGCAGAGATTGAAGTCAAGGGTCATATGTGTGGTGTTGGCAAGTGATATTTCACTGTTACAATGAATTGAATAAATTAAGAACTCTATCCTAAATAACTGGTTATTTCTCATCTTTCGTTTGGCCTTATTTCAAAAACTTTACAAATTGAACTTCTCTGGTCCATCATGTCAGCCTTTGAGGGATTACTTCATGTGGTTCCCTTCTGAAATATTTAGCTCTCATTTAGTGTGAAGATGAAATAAAAATAAATACTAGAATGCATATGAAAGTGCTTTGAATATTGAAAAGTATTATGGAAATACAAATTATTTTTATTTTGCAGTTTTATCGTAGTGCCACAAATGTAGTTGGCACTCCATAAATCTTTGTTAGTCTGAACAGAATGAACAATTAGCTAGACATTTCAGTTGTATAGCAATAGTAAATTGATTACTGCTATTAGGTACTTCTGCTAGGCATGTTAACAAATTTCTGGGCATATAAAGAATGAGACATTCCTTTGACTTGAGAAGCTTAGTGTCCATTCAAGAAGGAAGTCATGCAAAAGACATTTTAACTTCTTCATGACTGGTAGTATGGTGGGCTGGGAATATGAATGATGAGCACTTAATCTATTTAAATGTTCAACGAATACTTTATTAAATATGGAATGATGCATAAGAATTGAACGATTTGTAGAATATGAACTGTTAAAGAAAGATATAGTAGATATAGTGGGAATGACACAAATCTCTGGAGAATAGAAGTATGTTATGCGAATGGGAAGTTGCAAACTATTTGGTCTTAATGAAATGCATAGTGGGAGATAAGGAATAGTGGATTATAAAGAAGGTAGCTTAGAAAAAAGAAAAGGGATGATATATTATGCTGCAGGTAAAGAGGAGAGAAATGCCATCACTCAGATTTGCTTCCTAAGGGAGCAATGAGGATGAAAGATTTGAGGACACAATATTGAGGACAAATGGACTCATTCTCAGGCAATTTTAACTTTTGAGGCTAGGGCAGTAGGAGCAGAAATGAGGAAAAAGGGCAGGCTTTGGAGAATTAATTAGGCTGTAAGATTGGCAGGACCCAGTCATTGGTAAATATGGAATGGGGGCTAAGAAAAGGGAGAAGGGCAGCCAGAGGCCCATGTGTGTGCTCTGGTGACCTAAGTGAGAAGGGAAGGATAGTCACTGATAGAGTTGAGAAATTCATAAAGAGAGGTTTGGAGCAAGAAATATGAAAAATGTTTAGACTGAACTTCGGGGAGCTCTGTGCTATCTGAGTGGCATCTGAGGATTAGAGGACAGAGTTCAGTGATCAGTGAGAGTTAGACACATAGTGCTACACATCAGTAGTTGATGTCATCAAAATGAGAGTGGATTAAATAGCCCAGGGTGACCCTTATGATATAGGGGAATGAAACTCCCAAACTACTAGGTGTCCAGTATGAGTTTGTGTTCTTTGAAATCAAAGAATGAATTTTAACAACAATGGAGGATAAGAGCAGAATATAGTTTTTTTTTTTTTTTGTACCAGGAATTGAATTTACAACCTCCCACCTCTCAGGCAAGCGCTTAAGCCACTGAGCTAAACCTCCGGTCCCAGAATATAGTTATTGAGAGAAATAAAGCTTCCATTTGAGAGACAGAAGGGATCCTGAGTAGGTTTTCAAAGTCTTTTTAAGGGACTTTTATAGAAAAAAACCATGAGGTGAGATGGGTCCAAGGTGGGGAAAACATGGGAACATGCAAGGCAGGTGGGTATGAGCTGGGACAGAACTATGGTCAACCAGTAAGATTAATTGCTCAAGTAAAATCAACTAAATTGGGGATAAATGAGGAAGCGAGTCAAGTAGCAAGCAGGCATGCTTACAGAGTAGTGACTCTTCCTGTAGGGGATTGGAATGGTGACTCTTGGCTTCCTCAGAGTCATAGAGACCTATTTAGAATATCAATCCTTAGAATACAGTTGTATTTGCTTGATCTTTTGTTTTGAGGCTTGGCCCACAGTGGCAGGTGTCTGTCTCCCTGACAGTTGCAAGGTATCTGCTCTTCTGCACTGGCTCATTTGAGGACCTAGCCCTGTCTGACTGACTATAATATTTCTATCTAACTCAGTTGCCTGTAACACTTATGTAAGAAGGGAGAAAAAACTCATAGGCTTAAGACAGAAAGTTCCATCATTATTGGCGTGGGAAGAAGAGAGAATTCACACAGGAAAGGCCAGAAATATATGAGAGAATACCCGGAAAAATATCAGGGAAACCACTGATTAAGAGATTCAAGGAGGAAAAAAGAGATCTAGTGCCCAATGAAGCAGAAAGTTATAACAAAACAAGGTGCCCATTGGATCTGATTTTATAGATGATACTAGGGTCCTGTGCTAGAGGCGTTTCAGAGAGGCAGTTGGAGCCAAACACACATACTGGTGATTGAGGCTTGAACAGAAAGTAGGGAAGTAGAGGTAGTTAGAAGATTGCCTGTCAGAAAGAACATTAGATACAATGTAGGGAAATAACTGAAGATGGGAGCCAGAGGTCAATGCAAGTTTTAAAAAATAGATCCTCCAGTACTAGAATGAAAGGGGACATTTTTTGGAATACCAACGTATACGCCATGTAGCAGATGGAAAATTTCTAATTTTACTATCTCAGGTGTACAAAAATACTCATTAATTTTTCTGTCAGAGACTAATTAATTTTTGTCTAGGGCCTTCATGTTTCCAGTGAGAAGAACCTACTTAACCTAATTTGGGGTATTAAACAACTCGAATTTTTGTCAGTCATTTCAGCTTTCCCTCTCTGTTCTCGTCAAGATTGATTCTAAGTTATGAGGTTATGTTAGATGTTATGGTTTCAATCTTAAATGTACTGCAAAGGTCTATGTATTAACAGCTTGGTTCTTGGCTTGGTATTATTGGGAGGTGGTGGAAACTTTAGGAGGTGGGGCAGAGAGGTAGGAAGTTAGGTCACTGGGGTTGTTCCCTTGAGGGGATATTAGGGCTCCACTTCTTTTCCTTTCTGTCTTCTGGCTGTCTTGACCTTAATGGCTTTGCTCTACCCCATGCTTTGTACCATGATGTACTGCTTCACTATAGGCCTGCAAACAGTAAAGGAAACTGACCACAGACAGAAACTATGAGCTCAAATAAATCTTTCCTTCTTTTAAATTGATTATGTAAGCCATTTTGTCACAGTAAAGGAAAGCTGACTAGCAGTAGGGAAGAGTCTCTGGTTTTAGCCATCTTCCCTGTTTATGATTTATTGAAATGTCTATACTCTTCTCTGGTCTCTGGTTATCTCCTGAAATATTTAAGTTACACTTAATACAAAAATTATATTAAATTACATAATGTGCCTTCCTTTGAATTCTCTTCACATCTATTGATAAGACGTAGCTTCTTCTGAACCACTGACTCAAGAGTGGGAGGCTTGAGAAGTGCTACAGCTTGAATCTGAAATGCTAAAGACTCACCTGTGGCACTGTTGGGAGCTGGTGGAACTTTTAGGAGGTAGGGCCTACTGGGAAGAAGTAAGGTCACTGGGGGTGATGTAACTTCAATAGAATATTAAGAATTGGTCTATTCCTTCTCTCTTGGTTTCCTGACTATTGTAAGGTGAACGTACGCTTCTGCAATATACTGTACCACAGTGACATGGCCAAGTGACCATGGACTGAAACTCCCAAAACCATAAGGCAAAATGAACCTTTTCTCCCTTTAAATTGTTTATGTCAGATATTTGTCACAGTGATGAAAGCCAATGAACACAGGTAGGATAAGTTTGGATGTCTTTGTGACACTTTGCAGCTGTGGATGGAGACCACCTTTACCTGGATACTTTCCACCTCATTTAAAAAAATTTTTTTTAGAATTTTTTATTTTAAAGAGAATAAAACCAAGCAAAATAAAACAGAATGAAGCCAATAAAAACAAAGCAAGGTAAGTGAAACAGGACTTCAAAACAAGATAACAGGAAATTAACAATGGTTTCCATAATGCCTTTTCCAACTCATTTTTTCTTTATTGCTTCTACTGCTTATCTCACAAAAATCTGAGCGGAAAGTTGATTATTATTAGAACCATTGATTTTATTATTTTGTTTTTTAAGCATAGGTTATAATGAATGTACTTTTTTATATCAGTGCAATCGAAAGGGCAATTAAGGCAAGTCTTGTTGGCTATCTTCAATTATGTATTTATTTATTACACAGTCATTTATTTGGTCATGTAATACAGTAAGAATCTCTAAAACAGATGCTGAAATAAAGGTGCAAAAGGGTAATTCCTGTCACAAAGGACTGATCATGCTACAATAAAGATAAATTTAAAATGTTTCACTGCAGTGCCACGAAGTAAGAACTCTCATAGAGGTTTGCAAAAAATATCATGACCATGTCTTCCCTGAGTTTCTCTGGGGATGCCTTATTGAGAGCATAACAGTTGAATAGTCCCTGAAGATGATAACAAGAACAGAAACAGGGGGATGATATTCTAAGCTATGGGCCCTGCATGTGTAGGATTAAGATCAGTGAAAGGCAATGTGAAATATTAAGTGCAAATAGTTGATGGTGTAGGGAAATTGGGGAGATACAGACAGAAAGGTAGAAGGGTGGGACTAGATTCTGAGATTTATGGAAGGTACTTTTTATATTATAGTCTGAAGGTTAGACAGAAATTCATGTACCTTTTATTTCCATCTCAGTTTAGAATACAGAAGTTGCACTCAAGGGGTGAGGCTACAGGGCCAGTTAAAACCATGCTAGGGGCTATTTGTAACAGCCTAACTCTGAAATGCTGAGACAGTCACTAAAACTGTGGCCTCAGAATTAGAGCAGAGAGAGCTGATCCAGAGGGAGATGTTTCTGAACAAGAATCAACAGGATGCAGCAATGGGTTAGACATAGAATATGAAATAGGATGAAAGGAAAAGAAAAGAGGCTGTCTCTGACTAACAAGATAAATAGGCTTCAATACCTGAGACTTGTGGGACTGGAATGAGGGCAGAAATGTGTTTTAATTTGTATAGTAGTTTGAGGTGCTTTTGGGACACTGAATAGAGCTGGAATACAGGTAAGAAGATGTGGAATAGAATGATGAACGGGAAGTAAATAGACAACTGTAAAGTCAAAGCAGGTAAGTAGAGGGAGGAAAGAACCATAAATGGAACAATGAACATAATCAGTGTTGGAAGGGTTAATGAAATAGAGAAAGAACCACCACAAGACCACAGTAAAAAGTAAAAAGAAGGAAGCCAGGTGCTTAGGAAGATAAAATGAGGAGAAGGAAGAGGAGAAAGAGGAGGCGGAGAAAGAGAGAGAGAGAGAGAAAGAGAGAGAGAGAGAAAGAGAGACAGAGAGAGAGACAGAGACAGAGAGAGAGAGACAGAGAGAAAATCAAGGAGTGGCCAGGGACCACAGTATTTATTGCTGGGATGAGGCCCAGGAGGGTGGGGAGTTAAACAAGGCTTTTGTGTCTGACAGTCATGAGTCTTCAGTGTCCCCAGGTGGGCCCTTCGACTTCACAGTAACGGAGAGAAGAGGTGGCGAGAAGAGAGATTATAAATAAAGCACAGTGAAAGATGAGGAGCAAAACAGCTTGTCCTTGGAAAATAACTGACAGAAAAAAAAACTTGCTCAAGATCTACCAACCAACAAAATAAAACAAAAACAAGAGTGGAAAGAGGTGCATTTTTATAGGAATTGAGGGAACTATTGTAGATTTTCTTAACAGGGGAGGTTTAGGACTGAGAAAAGGCAAAAGGAAGGCATAGGACAGAAAAAAGAAGGCTGAAAAACAGAATAAGGCTCTGAATAGGGTAGAAAAAGATGGGCAAGCCTATTTGGCAAGAAGGCTAGAGTTGAGACAAGGTATGTTTGAAAGATGAAATAGAAAAACCAAAAGTGAGTTGATAGGCTGTATGCTGGCAACTATTCATGTGGAGTGAGAGAAAAAAGTGAGAATGAGTGAGGCAGACAGAACAGAGGGAATTGAAATTTTGGTTCAGAAGAGCCTCTGTGTGAAGTGAGATAGCATTACATGACCCTCCAGGGACCAATAGAAGCTCTGCCTGTGGGACCCAATAGATCCAACAAGGATAAAGAATAATAGAAATTTACTACAGGTGAAGCAGGGTGCAGAGCATTTAACAATGATGCTTTCACAATAATATTTTACTTAACACAGCTATGAGAAATATGTTATTTCCATCTAACACATGAGGTAACTGAGGCTAAGTGATTAAATTCACATAGCTAATGAATGGCAGAGCAAGAATTACTAACCTTTTCTTTTTGCTTCCACATTTGGAGTATTTAATAACCACGCCAGCCTGAATCCTGTGGAACTGAATTTACGGGTTAGAGGCATCCTTTATTTAGCTCAAGTACAAAATACTCAGCCAGAGGACGAGTCCCATATATCTTTATGGACCTGGGCTCTCTTGCAGAATGTGAGAGGCACTTTTAGAGGTGGGCAGGCTGGGAAGTATCCTTGAAGATCTGCAAGCTCTGACATTATGTGATTTGACTTGAACAGCAAATTGCTGGAACAGAGCATTTACAAAACAAAGCAGCAACAACCCAGGCAGAGGGCCTCTGCTGCTTTGCATTTGTATAAGACAGTCCCATTTGCTGATGTTCTTAAGTCAGTCTAAGAATTTCCTCCTGACAGCTACTATTGTATTTTGTTTGAAACCATGTTTTACCTTTCATCATGCTTGGAAGGAGATAGGTATATTATATTTTCTTATTTTCTACAAACTTCCTGTATTAAGTCCCTGTTTACAGCCTTTTCTTTTTTCTTTTTTCTTTTTTAAATCTTGATGCCTTACAGGTTGCAATCTCCTCTCAATCATCAATGTCAAGTGGATTGCTGAAAGCTGCTATTCAGCCTGACTGGGGAACATGGCCCTACCTGCTTGCAGATACCTCCTTGCTGGATACTTCCCAATTCAACTGTATTTCCTGCTTTAATCACGGAGTCCACTCTGACTTCAGCTCTTTCATTTTTATGAAGTTGGAACGTATTTTCAGAAGGAAGCACTCTACCATGAGTTTAGGAACTTTTAATTTGTGCAATTGTTTCCTCCTGGAACAGAAATACACTTTCTATTGTAAGAAACTACATGATTAAAAAAAAAAATCTCTGGATGTGTGGCTCATTGTCTTTAAAGTTTGACTCTTGCAAAAGAGTTGTGACATTATTAAAGTACAAGTGACAAGTGATGACAAGAAAATTTAATTGAATTGAGTGTGTTACATTCAAATCTTCCAGGAGATTAATATCTGTTTTATTAAGCTAGATACACAAAGATTTTTATCTTCTTTGACATATGAGCTATGATTTTTGCTATGATTTTTATCAGAAATATTTATAGACGTGTGGAACTAACACATCAAAGACAAATCTCCACAGGTACTACTTCAATTAGACCTCAGCTGGGCACAAATCCAGTGCTGTGGGGAAGGATGTGTTTCAAGTGTCAGGTCCTCAGGAACAGGGAACTTAATCTTCTATCTCTTCAAGAGAACCTGAGGATTTCCCACATTCTGAATGAACTGATTGCCTACCAATTTGCTTTCCATTTAGCATTTAAATTCACTTCCTCTAATTATTTCTCATTGATACATGAAGAACAACTTCTAACAACATGAAAATTCAACCTTTTCTCAATGTCTGTTTTCTGAGAGTACTGCATACCATGGGAATTTAAAAATGATTGAACTATGTCTGCTGCTTTTCAGGGAATTACAATTTAGTAGCACAGATAGGTAAAGACAGAAAGTGCTTGAATACCAAGTAATTCTAATTTGTAATTAGGATGTTGGGGAAACACTGGGGTATGAGAGATCGATGCCTCCAGGATATGAGACTTTCCTGCTCTTCATGTTTCCTTCCAGAAACTTCTTAGAATGATGATATACTTGACCGTATATCAGCAATGAGACTGATGGGCTTCAATTCTCCCCACCATGTGAGGAGGTAAAGAACTAGAGGCCAATATACTAAGTGAGCCAATAAGGAAGTAGAGTTTTCTCTTATTTTGGCTTGAACTCTTTTCTTTTCAATTAATTTCTGGAGTGTTTCTCTCTTAGGCATTTCTCTGGATGGCAACAATACATATTTGGATCTGAAAGTGCTTCTGTCTTGAGAGTCTGGTGCCATCTTTAATTCAGATGTGTGCTTTATGAACATTTGTAATTGCTGGGAAAAACAATGGAGATATTTATGTATGAATTTTGTGTGTGCTAACAGTATGTGGATGTGTATGAGAGAGAGAGAGAGGTAGGAAAGGATGAGAGAGTGGGGAAAGACATACAGAAAGGGAAGGGGGAGGAAGAGGGGAGCAAGCAAGAAGGAGGGATGGAGAGAAGAATGGAGGAAGAGAGAGGACAGTTAGAAGGAAATCAGGTGAAAGAGTCAAACAAGAAAAAAGTAAAAGGAATTTTCTTTTTTCTTTTTTTTTTTTTTTTTTTGAGACATGAGGAACAAAAACCTGTTTGGCTTGAAGTAAATATCAGGTTTGTAGAGATAATAACACAAAGACTAGGTTTCTTGATTAGATGGATAGAAAATTACAGAAGAAAAGCAGCAGCCACTTAGAGAAATCTTTTTGGACAGATAAGAAGGACAAAGAAAAGAAAAACAGAAATGATCAAGACTCCAATTGTTCCTTCTTTTCTGTGTTCTTGGTTCCAGTAAGTGTAGTCAGTTGCAGGTCCTCGTGACAAGGGATTTCATGAGTCTTGAGGAAACCAGTACAAGACTAGGTTCTAGATAAGCAGTAAGACAAATGGAGCGTAGTTTTAAAGTATAACGGAAGAGAAGGATCACTTGGGACTTGATCCCCAAAGAAACTCATTTCCGTAGTATTGAGAAGTTCAGTACTTGGATTAGGGTTACAAGCAAGTAGTGAAAAGGGGGAAATTGGAAACAGGATAAAACAGAAGCCTGATTAAAGTGTTAAACTGTTAATGCAGTCTAGGAAGCATTGTATCTATAAATTCATGGTGACTCCAGGGAAAGTGGGAATAAGGGAATAGTCCTAGTATCCTACTTGGTTTCTGACAAAAGAAGTAAGCTTATCATTTCTAAAACTCCTGGAAGATATTTATTAATCACATTAGGTTTCCTTTCTCTTCCCTAGTCCTCACTTTGGACATATCACTTTTTAGTCTTCTTTCTTAAATATTTGCTCACATGTTCCCTTAAAATCATTTTTAAAGCTTACTTTTGATATATCCCACCTCTTTTTTTTTTTTGGGTGGGTAGCAGGATTCGAACTCAGGACCTTGCACCTGCCAGACAAGCACTGTGTCACTGAGCTATATCCCTGATTCCAATGCATCCAACTTTTAACCTTTGAAATATTTCTCCTTTAGCTCACTATGCCTTTATCTCAGAGTTTTAAAAACATACATATATTAGATATTATCATTCAGTTAAATTTAATTCAACCACAATTTATTAGATGCACATGTACCAGACGCTGTGCTAAGTGTGTGACTGAAGCGCTCAGGAAGGTGGCCTTGCTTCTTCAGACCTCAGAACACAGTTTAGTGAGGAGAGACTTGTGCTATATTATAAGTAGATGCTGTTTAATGCTATACATGCTCAGCAGAGGGAATCCTCTTGTGAAAAATGACAAAGAGTGCACTAAGTGGTACGACGTGGAAATGGAGATAAGGCACAGGAAAGAGTAAAAGAGGCCATTTCGAGTAAGGAAATATCTTATGGGTGGTTGTTTTGCAAAATGGATGGAAGGGCATGACTATGATGTGCAAGAAAGATAGTGGTTAAAGAAGAAAAATGGAGTGAAACCAGTTCCTTGAGGCTTGGTGTAAATGTTCAAGGATTGAAACAAGTGTTATGATCAGTTTCTTGCTTTAAAGATGGAATTCTGTTAGCTGTATTGAGGAAGGATTTGGGGACAGGTTAGAGAGGAAGGAGACAAGTTAGTAAACTATTGCAGTTGTTGGTGTAAGATGTGAAGTGAGCTGAAATGGGGCAGAGGTGTTGGGTCAGATATATTTAACAGGTTGAAATGATAGGAATTAATAGCTGGATACTGGAGGAGTGAGGAAGAAAGAATCTCTTTGATACAAGAGGAAGAAAAGCTCTTCTGGTGAAGATGAAGAATTCCTTGGGATGTGCACTTCAGGAGTCCTAGTGCATGTGAAAGGAGGTTGACAGGAAGGCAGCCTCGTCTCCAGTACATGAGAGCAAACTAAATCAAAGTAAATGAGATCAACAGGTGGCCTCATAAAGAATGAGATGGATACTTGGAAACGCTCACACTTGAAAAACAAGTAAAAGAAGACAGGTCAGAAAAAGAAATGAGAAACTTTCCAGGAACATAGGAAAACCTCTTAGCATAAAAAGGTCACTTGGCCTATGGGATGAATTGATAGAACTGGTTATTTTAGCAAATGAATAGAAATATCACTCAAATGAGGGGAAAGTATAAATCCAGAGCTTCTGTTTATGGTTGGTATGCAGAACAATATTACTGAATGAGCATTTATCGTAAGATCAAGTGTTGAAATATTCTTTACCAAGTTTGGAGAGTGAGTGGAAATTTGAATGTAAGGAACCAGTCTGATCTGGAATGTAGGGGAGAAAATAAAAAATGTTCAATATTAAGGGAATTTCCTTCTGATTGGAAAATATATTACTTCTTTTTATAATATTACCTTAAATCTTCCTTTGTCTAAAAATTTGATTAAGGAAAACATTGGTGTTCAAAAGATAGATTTTATGAAAGAAACATTTGAGTGAATAGTAGCTGAAACATTTAAAAGTATGTACCAATTACAATTATGTTCATTTGTTTTCTTGTTCCTTCATCTAAAAATATGTCTTAGATATCTTTCCATATGAAAGCACAAAGAACTTCCGGTTTTTTAAAAAAAAGTTGTGCATCATTCTATTGAACAGATGTCAGATAATAAATAGCCAACCCCAACTAATGAAAACTTAGACAATTTCTAATGTTCTCCATATAAACAATATTGCAATGAATGACCATATCCACACCTGTTTTCTAACCTGCTAATGTGCTATTCGCACATTTAGGATAAATTTCTAAAAATGGCATTTCTGCATAAAATGATATATACGTTTGTAATTTCAATAGACATTGCCAAATTACTTCTGTACAGGTTGTTCCAATGCTCATTCTCTCCAGCAACATATAAAAGTTCATGCTTTCTCCACTGCTTTGCCAACAAACTTGTCTCTGAATTTTCAAAATACTGCCAATCTGATGAATGAAAAATAATGCAGTATAGCTTTAATAGCATTTCTCTTACTATGAATGTGCTTAAAGATATTTTCTATGTTTCAGAGCCATTTGGAAAATCTTTTCTGTGACTTATCTATAAATTCTCAACTTTCTATTAATTTTTGTTTTAAAAATTGGTTATTGGAATTCATTATGTATTAATGAAAATAATCTGTACATTTTTTTCTAAGTTATTTTGTCTTTGCACCAGGGATCGAACTCACAGCTTCACACCTGCCAGACAGGCACTTACGCCACAGAGCCAAACTCCCAGCCCTAGTTTTTTGAGGCAGGGTCGCACTATGTAGCTCAGGCCGGCCTTGCGATCGCGTTGTAGCCCAAGCCGGCCTCGAACTCACAACGCTCCTCCTACCTCAGCCTCCCGAGTATTTTGTCTTTTGACTTTACTTATGCCATCCCTGCCTAGGGACTTAGTTTAGACCTAAAAGTGTGGTTTCTTTGAAATTTTGTTGCAGTTTTTCTTCTTTTTTTCTTTTTTTTTATGTTTGAATAAACTGGATTAAAAAAAACATTAAGAGAGGGTGGGAAATTTGAAGATATTCTTTTAACATAAAAGAGTACAGAGACTAAGAAAACATTTTTGGAGGAAAGATGGCTGTCATGATTTCAACACACAAAAGAATGAACTAATTTTATTTCTCTTTTTTTTGTTGTTGTAAAAAATTAAATAGTGGTTAGACAGGTAAATAAAAGTCTTTCCTTAGATTAGCTTCAAGGTAGACACAAAAAATTGTTATGCAAAATAAAACCACAGTTAGATGTCACTTTATCCCTGTTGCAATGGTTGTTAAAAAGATAAAAGATGGCAAGTATTGAATGTAAGGTAGAAAAAAAAGAATGCTTATACACTGGAGGTAGGAATGTACACTGTTATAGCCATTATGGAAAACTCAGAAAATATAAATAGGACTATCACATGATTCAGAAATTCTACTTCTGTGTATACGAAAAAGGAAATGAAATCAGTATGCCAAAGAGATATTAGCATTCCCATATTTATTGCAGCATTATTTACAATAGCCAAGAAATGCAAACAAATTGTGTCCATCAAATGATGAATAGATAAAGAAAACATGTTGCATATACCCAGTGGGATATCATTCAGCTTTAAAGACAAAGAAAATTCTGTCACTGATGCTAACATGTATGAACTTGGAGAACATTATGTTAAATAAAATAAGCCAGACACAGAAAAACAAATGCTGAATGATTTCATGTATATGTAGAATCTAAAATAGTCACTATCATAGAAGCAGTACTACAATGGCAGTTGTCAGGAGCTGGGGAGAGAGATATGGAGAGATGTTAGACAAAGTTCAAAGTTCAGCTATGCTAAATGAAAACATTCTGAAGATTTAATGTACAGTAGGGTGACTA